>JANTPZ010002973.1:0-15673 GCA_025593235.1 Vachellia pachyceras
CAGTTTAATTATATGATATTGAAATTTAATGTGCAGCACATTTTTTGTAATTAAATGTACAGAGAGAAACCCAAGAATCTCAGCTGGAACCGAAGGGAATTGGTTACAGAAACGAAGTGGGACCCCTTCTCTCTCTCCAACTACGCTTATTCACAGCTTTTATTTATTTATTTTCTTTATCATTATTTTTAACCATCTTACGTCACCTCTTTCCATCACTATTATTTCTCATTTAATTCCATTCACTCTCTCCATCACACATCATTCATTTAACATACCTTTTGTCTTTTCCCAATTCTCTCATCATCACACCACTTTTTTATTTAAAAATTTACAATCAAGTCCTAAATAGAAGAATTAATAAATAAAAGATCTTAAAGATTTAAAAAATTATAATAAGGTCTTAAGAGTAGCTGCTGAGGTTGTTAATGAAGACTGATAAGATTGTTAATGATAACCTCAAAGGCTACTCCTAAAACCATATAATAATTTTATGAATATTTAAAACTTTTTATTCATTAATTCTCGTATTTAGGATCTGATCGCAAATTCCCCTTTTCTATTTTCTTTCCATCAGACGCCATTTCCTATCATATTCACTCGTTTTTACTCCACTTTTCCTCTCTCATCAACTCCAATTTTAATATATAACCACCACCTCTCTCCATTTCACTATACACCCTTCCATTCCATCACATCATCATTTCCACTCACACCCAACCATTCAACACCACCACCCATTCCATTTCTCCCTCCATATCACTCCATTTTCCCAGTCCGTCATCTTACTTCTTGTTAATCATATTTCCATATCTGATTCCCATGGCTCATAGAGAATCTAAGGCTTGGTATAGTCGTTCTTCCGTCATGAACGTCTGATCCCTCCACTCCTTGATGATTTGATGAAGCTTTTTAGAATTCATGAACTAATAGGGAATTTTGGTTATTCCTAATTTTAGTATCTACTCTATGTATTTTGATTATAGTTGCTAGATGTCTAGGATTGTGATTCATATATGTGTTTGAGGATTATTACTGGTATTTGTAATCTAGATATTAATACTGGTATTGGATTTGCCTTTAATGAATAATTAATTACTTTGTGGATTTATTTTTCATTGGAGTTGATAATTCATGTTCTTGAAACTCTCAATTTAGTTGAAAGTGAGAGGACCATTTTGAATCCAATGTGAACTAGCCTCATAAAACACCTCTAGTGAACTAAAGAAACCTAGGTGGCTAGGTAAATTTTACTAGTGGTGTTGATTAGGAGAAAGTTTCTTCACTAGTCATTAGCTAGTAAGGTGTAACTAAACTTAATTAATTGGAATTAAAAAGATTGGCTAAGTCATTTATCAAGGAGATTCACTTCATCCATTATCCATTCCATTATAAAAATAAGAAGAAATTAGAAATAATATCCCTTTAGTCTAATTAGATAGATAATATATATTTCACATACTTTTTAGTTAATTTGTTATTTATTCTAGATTACTTAGTAATTCAATATAGGCTCCATGTAGAGATTGATCTAAGTTAGTGCTACTATAGTGCATTTAGCTTAATTTTTATTTAGAAGCCACATGACATGGCTCATCGTATATACACTTATTGATAGTTTAAAAAGTAAAATCCCAATTAAGTTTAGTTGAAATGTCAAAATTTAAATTTTTAGTAAATTGATTCTAATAAAATCAGAAGGTTTGATTAGGAATTTTTTAAAATTATTGTATGACTAGAATGCCGCTCCATTGACAATAATATCTTACATAGTAGGTTGAACCCAATGTTAACACTGAGCTTATCTTTGTTGGATTTAGGAAACAATTAAAATAATAATAATTGACTTATACTATAAAACCTCCATCAAGTTACTGTTCATAAGAAAAACAATTCAAATTTTAAAACCCGCCATGAGCTCCTCTCTCTCACGATTTGGCTCACTGGCACACAAACCCTGCAGCTCACGTGTTACGGAGGGAATCTTGCAGCTGGCCTCAGGTCATGTCCTAGCTTCTACTTTTCTCGTACTTCGCGTGTGTTCCTCAATCTCTCTTCTCCCTCAACTATCAACTCCCAGTCTCCTTTTCCTTACTCTCTCAGCTCTCACTCTCTCTTCGTGCTCTCAGGGTCGTCCCTTGTCTTCTCTCGCCATCTCCCTCCGTAAGTGAGACATTGATATTGATTCCTCGCCATCACTTGTCTTCTTCTCTTGCCGTCACCAATTTAGTACTTCTCTCAGCCATGCCTCCGACTAAGATCCAACCCATTGATATTGATTCCCTAAAGCTCGGGGATGCAGCGGTTCGTAGTGATTTGGTGAAGCTAGTGTTGAAGTTGCGGCTAAGAAGGCTGTTCATCTTTGACCGGCGGTCTCCGAGCATATTGAGGAATTCCTCACCGGACAAACTCATTGTCGCTAGTGAATATTCATCCAACAGAGATGGAGGAGGATCGGAGTTCGAGCCGAGTTCGCTTTGCTTGGCGAAAATGGTGCAGAATTTCATCAAAGAGGCAAATGAGAAGCAGCTACTGGCGGCTAAATGTGGCCGGAATCGCTGTAATTGCTTCAACTGCAACAATAACGACTACAATCAGGTTTTAAACCCGATCAAATTGCAATTTCAAATGTCCTTAATGCTTACTTTCAGTGCGGACATGTAGATGATGCAAAGAAAATGTTTGGAAAAATAACAAAAAGGGATGAGATTTGTTGGACCATAATGATAGTTGGTTGTGCACAAAGTGGGGGAGAAGATGATGCCTTAATGTTATTATGTGATATGCTGCATGAAAATGTTCGACCTGACAGTTTCACCATCTCAATTGTGGTAAGCTCTTGCGCAAAATTAGCTTCATTGTACCATGGTCAGGTTGTTCATGGAAAAGCCATTCTTATGGGTGTTGATGATAACATGCTTGTGTCAAGCGCTCTAGTGGATATGTACTGCAAATGTGGAGTAACTTTAGATGCTTGGGTCATTTTTGAAGCATGACTACTCGTAGTGTTGTTACTTGGAATTCCATGATTAGGGGTTATGCACGAAATGGACAGGGCTTAGAGGCTATAGCCCAGTATGAAAACATGTTGCAGGAAAAGCTAAAACCTGATAGCATTACTTTTGTGGGTGTCTTATCCACTTGTATCAATGTAGATATGGTAGAACAAGGGTAGAGGTACTTTGATTCTATTATCGAACATGGCATCTCTTTGAGTTGGACCCACTTAATGCTGGACCTTATATAATGATCTCCAATATGTATGCTGCATGTGGGAGATGGAAAGATGTAGCTGCCATAAGATCTCTAATGAAGAGGAATAATGCAAAGAAGTTTGTTGCATACAGTTGGATTGAGATTGAAAATGAAGTTCACATATTTGTTTCTGAAGATCGTACTCATCTAGAAGTCGAAAAGATCTATAGTGAACTGACCAGCTTGATCACAAAATTGTAGGAATTAGGGTATAATCCAGATACAGAGGTTGTTCTGCATGATGTAAGGGAGGAAGAAAAGGTCAGATCCATCTCCTACCATAGTGAGAAACTAGCTCTTGCATTTGCATTAGTGAGGAAGCCTCATGGTGTTGCACCCATAAGGATCATAAAGAACATACATGTTTGTGATGACTGCCATACTTTCATGAAATCTGCATCATTAATGATTGAACGGCCAATCATACTGAGAGATTCAAATAGATTCCATAATTTCATTGGTGGAAGCTGCTCCTGCAAGGACCATTGGTATAGTCAAGATGGTGACCTGCTGACACTACAAAAAATGTTTTTCCTGTAGATTTTCCTGTGGATTTTGGCTAAAAATCCGCAGGAAAAGAAAAAATAAAATCCGTAGGAAAATTTAAAAAAAAATAAAAAATATATTTGAATTTTATAAAATTTTCCACGTAAATTCCATGCAAATTCTAATGGTAGAAGACGGTGAATTAGTTTTTGTAAAGATATGAATATTTGATAATTTACAATAATTAAATTGGTATAATCCCATCATACATATATGATAATTTACAATAATCCAATCAGTTTACAATAATCCAATTAATAAATTTGAGATAAATCACCCATCATAAATATCAGCCATGTCTTTATTCTCACCCCATTCATCGTTCTTATCAATGTTGCTCTGTTCACTACCACATTTGAAACTTCGCTTCAGCATCATCTGCTCCTAAACTCCCAATACTGAGACAACCAACAACATTATTGAAATCTGTAGCTTCCGCACTCTAAGGAAGAGATTGAACCTCGATAATCTCCTTCAATTATCAAAGCATTTGCAAGCTGTGAATTGAAGTTGCAAGACCACAGCTTCATTGAAATCCTACAAGAAAATTATTGTGATGGTAGCTACAATAGTTTATGCAAAGTAACAACAAAACAAATTACAGTCTTATTCAGAACCCATTATGAAGAAAATATAACATAAAGCAGTTGCCATGTTGCTCATCTAAGATCCTAACGAAAAATTTACCACTGGCTTATCAAGTAGTGAACACTCATTACTCCGAGACACATTCTTATGAATAAAAGAAACACAAAATTCAAACAAATGCATGATGTGTAAATGGGTCAAATGCCAAACTAATAAGCAGATCTAAGTAAAATCTTAAATTTTGGGGAGACAGAGCAAGAATTATTCTAAAATTTATACAAATGACAATCCATTTCAGGAGAAAAAATTGAATAAAAATACTTAAATGTTTGACCATCCATCCAGTTGCTTGCAAACGTTGTTTTAACATTTTATAACTAACACTTTGTGATCTGACTTTCAACACAAAGGGTAGAAGAGATCTTGCTTTGTTGCAGTGACAGTTATGTTTCAGAATTATAACTAAAAAACTCTTCCAAATTTTTTTAAAATAGCAAATCCAACCACTTGTAAAATAACAAGCAAAGGCATTCATACTCATATCCAGCAGATGCAGTAAGTTCTAGGCCCTTTTGTAATATCTGCTTTTGAGGTAAAATAGCTCCAACAAGGTGGTAGCACTGGCTAAATAAGCTATATGCTTTGCACTTCAATTCGAAGCAAGATGGCATTGACCTCAAAAGTAGTTGCTGAAACAGCAAAGAGAGATAATGTCATTCTAAAACAATACAAGATTAGCCATATGAATATGGTCAACTGTTCAGAACTAATAAAATTGCTAAAGACTTCTGGAAATTAGTGTTAGCTTCCAAGTAAAGAAAAGAAAATTAATCACGTCTCCTAAATATAGATTTTATTTCTGAAAACAAGAACATGTTAAAGATTTTACTTGCTAAACACAATTAATCACGTCTCCTAAATATAGCCACATCTTAAGAAAACAAAATAGCAGAAATCTGTCCTTAGATAGACTTCCTTACCACGTCAGTCTTCACATATATCAGAAGAATGATTGCTAGATTGAGAATATACAAAAATGCGAACAAAATCTGCAATGATAGAAGAGAAGCATGTGACGATTCCTTCAATAATTCTTTCATGCCTTCATTAATCATTGATATGAAAACCATTATAATTTAGGGTTCAACTTCTACTTTTGCTTAAAGGATTGGTGAAACAGAAAATCACATCAATCTCAAGATGCCCTTCTAGCAAGTGGTGCAATAGCAGAAATACTAACTTGCAAGAAAACTAGAACAAGTAGCATCACAAGCAAGTATAATGAAAGTAAAGATAAAAATAAATCCCAAACGCCATCATCATCCAGTGAAATGGCCAACATATAAAACCCATATCACAGAGGAACCAAAGGCTTCAACGCAACGTCGAATCTGGTCATCCTAGAGAACCATAAATAAAAGCAGTGAGAATTCAAATGAGCTACAAATATGCACATAAAGGTAATAAGAATCGGCACGGCGGCAATTTCACTACCACAAGCCCAGATCTCGATGCAGAGCTAGACCCGTCCCCAGAAACCCCCGACTTCTCAAAAGAAGACGAATTCATAGCATGGGCAGGAAAAATCCGCAGGTTTATTATAATTTTTTTACTAGTGTGAGTTATAATGTTATCTGAAATGAATATGGACAAATACAAAACTCGTGTCCCCCCTGAAAATGTTGTGTGCAAAGGAAATGGCCAATGCTATTGTTCTTCTGGAGACTTCATTAACGAATAGTTCATGTTTGGTAGACCATTTTAGTGGAAATGGAGAGAGGAAGATTATGGAAATGAAGACATCTCATGTTTAGCCTTTTATTCTACCTCCACTCGCTTTTGTCGTACTTGGTTCGATTTAAAATACCTGAGCATGTAAAGCATTTAGATGATAGACAATTTTACAACAGTTTATCAAAAACAATAAATAATAAAGGCCCCGCAATATCCAATCATGTTATAATTAACCATACAATTAGAGAACACTTGTATGTATGTATGTATGTATGTATGTATGTATGTATGTATGTATGTATGTATGTATGTATGTATGTATGTATGTATGTATGTATGTATGTATGTATGTATGTATGTATGTATGTATGTATGTATGTATGGGACTATTTAGCTAAGATGTCACAGTATCATAGATCATTATTGTATTCTAGATCAACCCCTTCCCTTCCTCAAAGGGATGGTGAGTGATGTAGGAGGTTGAGTATTTTGTTTTTTCTTGAACTCTTGATGTACTCTCCTGAGTAAAGCTATCAGTACTATGATCTTTTACTATAAAACCTCTTGCTGGAAATGTGCTTTCACCTGTCCAATACACTGGTGCTAACCCTTGTATATTGAAAATTATATCTACATCTTTTCAAGTGTCCCAGAAAACAGTTGATTCAAAATCTAGCCAAGTTCCAATATCTCAGGTTGACCTTTCAACTTTTGGTGAAGGTCTGTTTTTTCTGTTTCTGGTGCACATAAAGTTTTGGTTTTATGGTGATGTGAATAGTTTAGGCATCAGTTGTCATAGGGAGCAGTACTATTATCCTGCGAGGCTTATTCTTGCTTAATCAAAGTAAGATATCTATCGCGGTGTTAAAGATGGTATTGTCAGAAGTTTAACTTTTTGGACTGTTAAGACTAGGGGACTATGGCTTTTGTATTTTGACTTTGTTGTAACATGACTATATTCTACAAGATTCCTTTCTGTAACCATGAAGATTGTTTAATGACAATCATCGCAGATAAGGCTATGGCTATAAATTTGATGTTATTTTTGACTTTTCTATGAACATTAGAGTTCATACTTTTTGGCTCATCACTTATTGTTATTTGTGTTTTTTGTTGTATATTTATCTATTTATTCTTCATTTTTGCATTCTTTATCATTATAATATAATTTGAAACTTTCAATTTTCTTATGATCTTTTACTAATTCTTTGTTCAACTTTATGATAATGGCATGTAATTCTCTGTTCGACTTTAAAATTTGGAATTAGATTGTTTGTTTTGACCAGATTTCTACCATCTAGCCATGTCTTCATGCTTAGATGTGCCAATTTGGCTGTTGCAAATGAATCAAAAAACTTTTGATATACTTATGTTTTTCTCAGATGTCCTTCTGTTGCTACCTTTTGTCTTCATTTTTGTTGCTATTCGTGAGTAGTTATTTAAGACATTGCAATACATTTTCCAATATTGTTATGCAGTTGCTTCATATATCATGTGGTTTATGGAACATATGATATAAGAACCCAAAAGGCCAGCTTTTTCTTGAACCGCATTACTTTAAGCTTGATAAATTTGCATTGTCCTGCTAAAGTGATTGAAATCACAATGATGATGGTTGTATTATTGAATTTTTCTTATTAATATAATGTCATATCTCTCTGTGCTTTACTGAATTTGTTGTTACTTTTTCAATTTTAACAGATTTTCACCAGGATGGTATACCTTTATGGGAGAAGAAATTATGCACATTAGTTGGATTGGTACCAAGGCAAAAGATAGTTGATAACCAAAATTTGGGGAGCTACTATAGCAATGTGCTTAATTGGAATGATTCAGCTGCTGAAGAAGCATTTCAAAATGCCAAAAAACAATGTTGGGCAAAGATTAATAGCCTCCCTTGTGATATTTTTCTTCCTTATTCCAACACTTACATTGATCAAATAGATTGGAGCCCTTATATTGATCATGAGCTGATAAAGGATATTTCACTTCCTGATTCCAACACTTACATTGATCAAGTTTTTATCCTGAGTTACAACTTATAGTTTCTTAAAGGATTTGGACTATGTTGTCAACACTGTTCATAGTTGTTGATTTACCATTACATGTTAACTTTTTTGTTATAACATTAAATGTTAACTTTGTTATGACACAATGTTGGGGCCAGTTATATAGATATATTGGCACCGTTTGGCAAATTGCCAAAAGTGCTTATAAGCACCCATAATCACTTAAACAGTGTTTTTCTGCAAAACGAGACAATTTCCTCCATATATTTGTCTCGACTTATATGAAAGTACTTATAAGTACTTTTCCACCGCGTTGCCGAACGGACCCATTGTATTGATGGTGATTATGATGTGATATCTTTTTTGAATACAGTAAAATGAAATCTACCCGCGCATCGCATGGGGAAGTAAATTCTAGTTATAATAATAACAATATAGCGGTATTTTTATTTTTTAACAACATTAAAAAAATTATAAAAGAAGTCTCTAGATTCTGGGGTGGTGCACTCTCTTAGTCAGGTCATTAAAGATATACACTCTTTGACTGTAAGGAGATGGGATCTAGAGATTATACATTGCCATAGGGAAGCACTTGTATGTGCCGATCATCTTGCCAAAAATGGGCATAAGCCTATGCCTAGGTATTTGTATCTACATGAGTCGCCCAGGTACTGTGTGGCATCTATCAATCATGACAGGGAATTGTGTAGGGGGGATACTTCCCCTGATTTTGCAGCTATGTAATAGTTTGTAGAATTCAAGCTTTGCTTGCCTTGCTATTCAAAAAAAAAAAAGATTAGGTCATGAATTTATTAAAATATATTCTAAGTTTATATTTTAATATTTTGGTTAAATTTAATTGGAATCTTTTCTATTATAGCGTCATGGTTTCTAGTCGTTTAAAGACCAAATTTAATACTTAAGATTATGCAATTAGTGGCACAACCACGAGGTCAATCTCTGAGGAGCTTGAGTGTCTCTAAGTTGTTAATTAGCAATTTAAGTCACAACAATCAAAAGGAAATGGTTTTGTCCTCAACATGAATTAAAGTCTTTAACTACACTATTGTTTATTTTACTTTTTTTTTATCAATGAGATTGAAACACAACAAGGCATGAATAAGAAAATGAATTAATATCAATAACGCTTCCCAATTATTATGACTATGCCTCCATTACCCTACATTAATATATATATATATATATATATTCATCATAAACACGTCATGTTGCAACAATTAGATCAAATATGAATGGATTCAAAAGAAATAGTAATCAACCACTTTCAAAGCAATACTAATCCAGAATTATTCACCGCAATCAGACTCTAATAGTCAATCGACCACAAAGACTGAATGAAGTCAATCTCAATAAAGAGAATAATCTCTGAAACTAATTTTAGTAAATCCAGTCACTAATCTCTAACCATTACTGAAAGTAAATCTAGTTACTAATCTCTAACCATTACTGAAACAAAATAGAATTTAAGTTTACAATCACAAACATTTCAACAATTCATTACAAATTAATTGAGATTTAACTGAGATTTAACGAGGAGAGTGGAGGCTTGATGAACTCCCTGTGTCAAATGAGGCTCGGGCTCGGCCATAATCCTGGGAAAGACGATCACTCACTCAGCTGGACATGTGGATCTCCACTGTCCTCGACTCCAAGCATTATTGTGGCTTACTCTGACAGCGGCAACGTGTTTGTGATGATGGAGCTGGAGACTTCTCTCTTTCCCTTTAGACTCGAATCCAAGAGGCGGAGAAATGGACTGGAGACAGCGAACGGAGTGAGAATGGGATGTGGGAGTGATGGACAGTGGTGGAGTTAGAGAGGGCTGAAGTGAGGGGATGCAATAAGAAACTCAGGAGAGGAAAAACGATGGAGATGAAAGAGATGGAGTGTACTGGAAATGGAGGAATGGAAAAGGAAATTAGATGGAAAATAGAGACACAAGCCAGCAGACAAAAGAAAATGAATGGATATGGAAAAGTAGGGAACAGTGGCGAACCCCTAGCTCTTCCCTGTACCGACGTCTTGCTGGATGGAAGGGTTGGATTGAGGTGAGTGTGTGTTTTCCGTCGGTTCCCTGAGTGAAGAAGTCAAGTGAAGTAATGGCAATTCCCACTGATCAGTGGCTTTTGGACTCAAACATTTGATTATCTCACGGTCCAAAACATGGTGCCTCCTTGTGCTGCTGGTACGAGTCATGCAGCTTCTCCCCCATCCTCTAGTCCGAGCATGGGTTTTATTTCGGCTGGAGACTTCTGTCAGTTGCTGCCAACTGTCTCCTTAGTTACATATCAACTAATTCTGTTCCTTAATGCTTCCTTTTCTGGTTTGGAAACCACCATTCAGTTGGGCCATCAGTTGGCTCAGCCAAAAGCAACGTTTGCTTCCGGATTCCCTGCACATTAATTGAATTTGATGTGATACCATGTAATCAAGGTAATGAACATTTAGAGGTTTTGAGGAATGATAAAAAGATCTCAATTTACCAATTAATTCATAAAATCACTTATTACCAAAATTAACCTCTAATTAACACTCTTAGATTCATAAACGTATTAAAGTGTCAATATTAGGCACTTTTATCTCATACAAAATAAAGGTTTATCACGTCACGAATCAATTTGGGCAATGTGGGAAATATAATAGATGCATCACTTGGGATTAGAAAATAAGTTTGAATTCTCTTACAAAACTCTGTTACAACATGAGTCCACTCATGAAAGTATTATCAGTGTCCTTTATGAGCCAAGTTGGCTAGACTAAGCAGTCTCAAAATCCAGAACTCGGAACAAAGTTCTAAAGCTAGTGAAGTTGATGATGATCAGAACAGAGTGTCAGAGACAGACCTTGGCCACAGCCGACCTTGACACTCTTGAATGGAGTCTGAGAACGCAAGAACTGAAGCACAGTGGTTGATGGGTCAATAAAATCTCTCTACATTTCACAGCAAAAACCAAACTTTCTCTGGTTTCTCCGCTTTCCTTCATCTCGGAGATGAACCCAGAAGCTCAGAAATGAACTGTCTTCAGGCTAGATTGTCCCAGCTCGACGAACTTTTCAAGGTTGCGGCTTTGACTCAATCATTTTCAAGTTTCATCAACTCTCTCTCTCTCTCTCTCTCTCTCTCTCTCTCTCTCTCTCTGTTTGTTTTGGCCAACTGCCATAAGACCAAAGTTTATAGAGATTTTAAACTTTCAATTGTTTTTACAAAACACCTCTGTCATTTAAAAATAACAAAAAAAATTAACAGAATAATAGCTCAGTATTTTTTTATATACATAACATTTAGTTTTTGTCCACATAAACTACTGAAATGAAAATTACCTTACAATTAATTTGTAATTAAAAAATAGTTAATCATGAAATAATTTTATCTCCACTTCAGCAGCTTATCCGAACAAAAGCTACATTTCACGTTTGCAAAAAAAAATACTCACCTATCATGATATTCTGTTTTTACAACATAAGGGTATTTTTTTTAAGAAATTAAAAGTTCAAAGTCGTTAAAGTTATTTTCAAAAATGGTAAATTGCATTAAGGTCCCACTCAATAAAATATCATAAAGGTCCTAAAAGGTTGTTAATAACAAGTAACATAACACCATTGACAAGTGAAGGAGTTACCATTAGCAACATCTGAGACCTTTCTAATATTAATTTTCTGCCGTTGAATCTTAATGCAATTTTCCCTTTCAAAAATAGGAATTTGTGAAATTTTTTAAAATTTAATGCTGAGTTAAATATTAGTTTGGTCCCTTTGTGAGATGAATCACTTTGGTCTGTCAATTTTCATTTGAATCAAATGGTTCCTCATTTTGTTAAAACGCATCAAATTGGTCCTTAAGAAGACTATAGAAGGACTTAGTTATTTACTTACTTTGCAAAAGTGAAGGACCATTTTGATTCAAATGAAAAGTTAAGGGACCAAAGTGATTCATCCCACAAAAATGAGGGATCAAAATAAAATTTAACTCATTTAATGTTATCGAATGTATTAAAATTTCAAGGAAAATTAAGAACAAACCTTAGTATGAAAAAGACGAACTGGAACAAAAATATGATTTTCATTAGGCTAATCATAATTTTTTTATTAATGCAAATGTTGACGAGAATTCATCCTAAAAGTCTATTTGTTTTGGATGGAAGTTCTAAAGATTTAAGTACTATTTTATATCTTGATTGGTACCTAATTAACGTAAAATATCATTGAGTACGTACATTGGCCGAAGTAATTCAGTTTCACCTTTCCGTTATTAATCGGAAAGAAGCCTATGAGAATTGGGAAAAACAAATCCTTCATTAAAAAATTAATTGTGAAATATCATATACAACTCAATTTCCATGTTATGTGCAACTGAACTTTCACACATGCAAATGAACATATCACATTTTGCAATTAATTCTCTAATGAGGAATTTTTCCATTGTTCATGAAACCGGACCGGAAACCGGCGAACCGACCTCCAGTCCGGTCCGGTTAGCTGTTCAACTCCGGTTTGGGTTCAACCCGGTTTGACCCAGGGTGAACCAGGATTAACCCGGCCAACCCAGCGGGGTTAGTGGGTTGACCGGTTTGGCTTTTTTTTCAATTTTTCTTTAAAAAACAAAATAATAATTTTTTAATTTGGAATTTTTAAAAATTAAAAAACAGAATTTCTTCTCACATGGACCCATTGTCACGTTAGCATATACTTATATTCTTTTTAATTAGTTTTAAAAATAATGAATTATTTTAAAATTTCAAATCTGAAGGTTAAAAAATAAAAAACAGAACTCCTTATTATATATATTTTAATATTTTGTTAGGATGAATATTTTAAAATTATAAATAATGTCGGAGAATATATAACGTACAAGTATATGATTAGCTTAGTAATTGTTACTTTATTAATGATAGAATTTACTGCTTAGTTTTTGGAATTTTCAATTTTAGATAGTTTCATTGTGTCAATATGTGATAAGATTTATTTTTTTAATTTTTTTATTCTTCACCGGTCTGACCCCCGGTTTGACTCCGATTTGACCCACTAACCCTTAACCCATTGACTTGTCCGGTTCCGTCACCGGTCCGGTTTCCTGTACCTTGGATTTTTCTTCAATTCTCCCAAGAGGCTTTTCTTTGTATGGGAAATTAAGTGAATCAGTTAGGAATTGAGGAATATATATATATATATATATATATATGTTCGTGGACAAGAACAAAGATCTTGCTTTAATTTGTTGATTTTTTGATGAAATATTTTTCAAGAATCAATTTTGAGATGGACATTATTAAGTAAAGAGCAAACTGCAGCCAAATCAGGTGGGGTTTCTAAAGCAAGCAGTTCAAGTTTCAAAAATACTAGAATAAATCAACTTTTGAAATGCAAAGACAATAGATATATAGATGAACTAGGGAGAATGATTTATGGTCAAGTTGAAAATGTTTTACACTCAAATCAATGTTGACCATGGGAAGTCCATTTTGTAACATGCATGGCTTGTGGACGTAATGTTAACGAGTTACTCCCTCCAGTTCTAGATATAGAATATATTTACTTAATTTTAAGATATTAAGGATAGTAGTTAAATTAATTAATTATATTTGTTTTCCTAAAATTTCTTTGTTTAAAATTTAAAATGGCATTAATGAGCTACAACTAATCACTGGAATTGAGGTGTAAGTGGCATTAAAGAGTTAAGAACGTATGAATAGAGATATTTTATATTGTCAAAAATTAGAATTTTATCATATATTTAGGATCAAGAGCCGCTTTCAAATATTGTCCTATAATTAAGACCAGAGGGAGTATTATTTCATTTTCTATACAAATAATAGTTTTGTAAATAATTGTTCTTATGTGCATATTAGGATCTTATTGTGCTCATAAATTTAGTAGCTAGTCAATGTTTTTATCCTTGCGTTTAATATTAATTACACAAGTCAAATGTAACAAAGAACAAGAGAACAATGACATTACACTTCTGGTTAAATGGGATTAAGACATGCTAGTGTTGGTAATTTGAACTTGGCTATGGCCATTTTCCAAATCCTATTATATTACTTGATTAGTCTGCTTATTAATAAACATGCTCAGAGCCTTGGCCTTGCTAGCATCCAAAAAAAACAAGGGGAGGAAGAAAAAGAATATATCTAGTGTTTATTTTTGAGACATACATGTACTCTATGACCTACATTTTGTTACTCTCTTGTCTTCTTTTGATACCTTGCGTTAATATTTTTATGATTTTTCCATATCCAAGGAATATTAGATAATTTGTTCCAACTACTTTTAAAGAATCGCTATTATTGGTAAGCCAATTAATCTATAAGCTCACTCAATACAAGAGTAACTAATGCATGCCGCGGTTTGATTTCCTCATATAAAATTACAACTCCAAGTAGTCTCACTCAACGCTTCTTCCTTTCTTAAAGAAGAACCCTATAGAATTGAAATAGTTGAAAAGAAAATATCAAATTTTTGAATGCTTTCACCATTCCTTCCCCGTAGATATAAGTACAGTTAGCAAAACGGGTCAACTCGTGAGTTGTGAATCAGCCTGTCACAACTCGTAGGTTATATAATACGCACCTTAGCTAGCTCAAGCCCACATAACCCACCAACCCACTTTTTATTTTATTTATTTTAGTTTTTGTTATCGTTATTATTATTTGCAAACCTAGAACTTACTCTCTTTTGTCTCCACTCTCCTCCCCACTCACTCATATTCCTCCCCATTTGACACTCTGCTCATTTCCCCACTCGCTCAAACTCCTCCCCCTTCAGTCAACAATAACGTCGACAACTGAACTCCTCTCTCCTCAAGCCCTCAGTTAGATCTCTGTCTCACTCCCTCGGTCAAGTTCATAGAATCCTAGTCTCCTCTCTTCTCAAGCCCTCAAATCTCAGGCAGAACGAAAAGGGAGGAAGACTTGTTGATGGTTGATGGCAGGAGGTATATGGAAGATGCAGAGCACACGATTTCAATTCATCCATCGTTCTGCCAAGCACCCAAGAACATGGTTGACATCAGAAGTAGATTTACTGTTATAGTGTGTTTGACGGTCATGATTACTCACTCTAATGCCAACACTTTTATTCATCAAGAATCAACTGGCTCTTCTTGTTGTAGTTGTCTGGTTCTTAGCTTAGTGGCAAGAATATATATATATATATATATATAAGGACAAAATGAGGGGCGTGCGACGGCTGCTACATGTGCGAAGCTAAGTGTGACTGTGAATGAGTGAGTAAAGAGCCCACGATGGTTGATGGCATGAGATCATGAGTTGATTATGAATTTGTGATAGTGAGTTAACTACTTAGGTAGGTTAGGATTTTCTAATTTCTGATTCCATTAAATTAAACCCCCAAAAAATAGAGTAAAGAAGTGAAGGGTTAGATGGGCTAACCTATCAACAGACAAGCTAATCCATCCCAACCAAAGTGTTAAGATTTATCAGCACAAGCCCATATTGACACCCGACTAGCTTGCCTAAGTTCTTTCCCTCTGTTGTATTATTTCCTTATGTGTTCTGTGAAAT
>JANTPZ010002974.1:0-18314 GCA_025593235.1 Vachellia pachyceras
TTTTTTTTTTTAAACGTGATGATTAATTCTATATTAGCCGGTTCGGTTGTGTGCAGCTCCAATTGGTACCTGACCTGGAAACGCCCCATTTGCCAAAAGGGGAATCTAGAAAGGAGGGTTAGGGAATAATAATAAAAAAGTAGATATGGGGTTATGTTGGGTTGCAGTACATCACATGAGTTGGACTCCAATGAAGAGAATCCAAGTACCATAAGCAATCATTGCAGCCCACTCACCCACCCCCTTAAGTGCCTTCCCTTGACTCATCTTGGTTCACTTCTACAATGGGCCATCTCAACTTGCTCTTTTACCGGCTAATTAATGAACTGCTTGATTTACCCATCGTCCGTGGGTTCAGCTGATAAAGGTATTGAACACTCTCATTAAAGGGAGAGGGTTCGATACTGGGGAAGATCACTTTGTTGTGGCTCCAGTCGCAGCGTTTGGGGAGGCATCCTAGCTCCTAGGTGCTTAGATAAATGCCTAAGGCTAATTGACGGCTCGTCCTGCCCAACATTGGTATGACCTAAGAGGAAAGAAGATTTTGCCCTGCCCTTGACTTGTGGGTAAGCCCAAACCCCTGCCTAAAATTTTTTTATAAAAAAAAAATGAGCTGCTTGACTTCTTTCAAACCTACGTTAAATAGTATTTAGCATAAAATAAGATAACTTTTTTAAATATTTAGCTCGATTTACGTAAAAGTACTTTTCTACCGCGTTCCTACATGGGTCCAATGATTTTTTTAAAAGGGTTTAAGGTTTTTTCTTTTGTCTTCAAGTTTCTGTGAAGTATTATTGGACACCCGAACATTTCTTAGGTACAATATCGTCCTGAAAGTTTTAAACATGCTCGATATTACCGTGAAAGTATAAGATGGATGAGATAGGATGATGTAAAAACCTTTTTTTTCGCCAATATTATTCTTATTAGCTAAATAAATTCCCATTATTTGTAGCTTTACATGATCCTGCCTCTAAGATTCTTAAGATAAATTTTATATATATATATATATATATATATATAAAGAAGCACGGATGGGATTTCAGGGCAAGAGCAAACATATTTCTAGTGGAGCCATTGGGACAGGGACAAGCAATGGGTGGAATGGCCTAGCATGATGATCAACATGCAGCTCATCTTTCTACTTTTAAACGAACACAGAGTTGGCTCGTACCCACTCAAACTTGTACGGAACGGGTTGAGTTTACATGTTCGAGTTCGCACGGGTTAACCGGTTTGCACCGAATCATAACATCTACCTAACTCTACATGCCAACCACCTGTAGGATCGGCTTTAAAGAAAAGGTGTGAAGGGGACGAATTAAGATTTGAATTTTTATTGGAATAGGTTTTCATATTTAGGGCTCGTTTGGAACCTGGT
The DNA here is from genome assembly GCA_025593235.1 of Vachellia pachyceras. NCBI lineage: Eukaryota > Viridiplantae > Streptophyta > Magnoliopsida > Fabales > Fabaceae > Vachellia > Vachellia pachyceras. Next base: position 1,382 of record JANTPZ010002974.1, read on the forward strand.
TTTGGTAATTTAGGTTTCAAAATCTAGATTTGAAACCTAGGTTTTCTCTTTCATACTTTCTCTTTCCTACTTTTTTCTCTTTTCTCTTTCATACTTTTTCTCTCTATCTCTTTCTTACTTTCCTCTTTTCTACCAACTTTTTTTGCCTCGGAATCTGTAAAAGCTATAACTTCCCAAACATAAATAACTTTTCAAAATCTAATTTTTACCTCGGATTCTGTGAAACCTAAATTTCAAAATAGCTTCCAAATAGGTTTCAAAATAGCTTCCAAATAAACTATTAATGTTCGATATTAAGTGAAGTTGGATAAAATTTTCTCATGAGGGTATGCACCCGCCAAAATATTGTCAATTGGGCCATGGGAATTGCTACTGAAGGTCTCAATTGGGCCACATGGGCTTCTATCTTGTTGTCATATTATATCCACAATTTAAACCAAGACAAGCCCAACTCTTTAATAAATTTCGGCCCATCAACACTTTTTCAACTGAAAGACCCATTCGAATAAAAGATGTTAAAAGATTGGTAAATTAGTATAAGGTCTCAACAGTAATTGTTACGTTTTTTATTGACGGTGGGTGAAGTTATTAATGATAATTGGATCGTTGAAATTTGATGATAATTTTATTAATGTTTTATTCATTAATTCCGTAAAAAAAAAAAAACACTTGATAGCACGTGATTGTCTATTGTGTCTATTATTATTTACGAAGACAATTGGCACCGTTGAATCTGAGAAGTCGGGGAGCTTCCTGATCCAGCACCCCAGGAATACTGTTTGTGTTCTAGATCAGAATCATTTGAAAAATACTGGACGAGGTGACTCGTCTGAGTTAGGTATGTTTCATCCTGTATTTGTTTTAGAAACCGATCTAACAACTAGTGGCTTTCGATTTTGATCGTGGAGCTTCTCTCTGTTTCCTAATACTTTCTCTAAACCGTTGTTTCTGCTGTCAAATTCATTCGTACGATCCTTAATTTTGTGCCGTAAATTAGGGTTATGTTTTGATCAATAATTGGTAGAGAATGCTGAATTTGAATGTTCCTGTTTTGCGTCTAATTTGCGGGCTTTGATGCTACTTCTTTAACCTCTTCGACATCTGAGACCTTTTTTTTGGCCTGAAAAACCTGAATTTCTCTGTTTATGTGATTTTTCGTCGTATTTATGGTTTCAGGGCGAAGATAAACGCCGTTGCTGTACCAACGATGGTGGTGCCACTGGTGACCTTGCTTCTTGTTGCTTTCATTCCAAATGGGCTTATGGCCTTGCCATCCACAGTACCTGCATTCCTGTGGTCGCCCCATCAGGACCTGTATGCCTACTTACTTCGTTTCATCTGCTCTTTTTCCCTTGTCCTTAGTACTCTTAAATCGCGTTCTTCTTAAAATAAGTAAAATCATATGATTGTATGCGGGGTGCTTTTAGTTTTATAGAGGAATTCATTGGTTGAGGCAAACTTTTGAACTATTATGCATACTGGTGGCTTCATGTGGAGAAACAAAATAGATGGATAATTTTCTAACTACTCAAGTTACAGGTGGGAAGTTAATGGCTACAAAATCACTAGTCGCAACATGTTAGTCTGAGTTGCTCAAGGATGTAAATCATAGTAAACAAAGGGTAGCTTGAAGACTAGAAGGGAAATCAGATGGAAGAAAGGGATTTCACAGGTAAAGCAGAATGGGATGAAAGCTAAAGGAAAGCAATACTTGGTGAAATTCAAGTAGCTAATATGCTGGGGACTGCATCTTCAAGTTTGACCTAAGATGTCAGTGGCTGGGGATTGATCAAGAGAGGGGAGCTAGTGCTGTGTAGGAAATGTTAATAGATGTTTGGATAAGATACCTTGTGTCAAAAAGGCTTTGATTAAGAAGATTGGAAGAGGAATACAGGAAGGCAAAAACCTAGGCAGGGTTCATATCAGTAAGGATTAGAGTTTAGAATGGAAGGTGAAATAAAATTTAGATTTAGATATTAGTAAGATACAACTTTTCAGTGAGTAGCAAAGCAGCATATTTTGAAGGCGAGGTGGTTTTTGCGAGGACAACTGAAGAAAATACAATATGTAGATTTTGCAAGTGTTAGATTACGAGTGTTGTTTTGATCTATAAGAGAGCAAGACAAGTGAGGTTAGAGGACTGTTATGGGGGATAGTGATGCACAGAGCATGTACACAAATTGTACCTGGATTAGTAATAAGAATAAGGGAAACATGGAAAAAGAGAGCAAACAAGTAACTTGGCTGATGAGATTTCACTCTTAATATTTAGGATTTCTGAGCTGGTAGAATTAATGATAATTATTTGCTTATTGGTTACAGGGTTTCAAACAATGGGCCAGAGCGAACTGTTAATTATCAAATTATTTCTCCAAAAGATCTAGCAAATTCTGTTATGTCACAAGCAGGCTGGTCAAATTTACTGGTAGTTTACTGCTTTCTCTTGACTGATTTCTTTTTATGTATGCTAAATATCTCCTTCGTTTTCTTCCTCAAGGGAATAGTGAAAGCTAATATTGTTCTATTTTATTGTATCTTTTTTATTTTGCTGTTGCTTTTGTGGTTCTAACTTTCTTTTGAATCACACAGTGTTATGAGAAGGAAATGCAGAAACCTCTGGATCTGGCGCTTCTTTTTGTTGGCAAAGAGGTGATATCCTTGAAGCATTTCTTTGACTAGTTCATGTTGATATTTTTCATGTTTACATTTTCATACTTGATTTAGTGATCCCTGGCCATGATTTTAAATATTCAACAACTGAATGACTGGTTCACATTGTTTACTCTTGTAATAAATTTCTGGATCTTCATTGAGGTAACCCTGCTTACAAAATTAGATTTTGGAATGGTTCCTTTTTTTAGTTATGGTATATACCAATAAATGGCCACCAGATCAATGTGACGATTATGTGGATGTGAGAGCTCAAGAGACCTTTGCTGAAACTATCACTGGTTATGCATGAAATGCAATGATTAATATATATGCTAATATTGATTTATATCCTTTGCAGCTGCAATCTTCAGACTTAAGCTTGAACAAACATGCAGATCCATCTCTTTTAGAATTACTGAAGGTGAGAGTGAGAGAACTGCATCATACTGTCTATCAAGTTTTCCTGTAGAGTAAACACAACTGCTGACTTCTGAGTCTTAAAAGAATTGATTTTCCAAAATTTGACTTTGACTTGGTTCCTCTCTTGAGCAGGTTTCTTTCACAAGGTCCAACTTTTCCATGGCATTCCCCTATGTTTCAGCATCAGAAGAAGAGAAATTGGAAAATTTGTTAGTATCAGGATTTTCTAAAGCTTGTGGAGATAATCTAGAAATTGGTGATGTTGCTTTCCTTGGATCCTGTTCCATGGAGAATGCAAATCATAAAGAAAATGCTGCTGTGCATTCAATTCAAGTAATAACAAAACCATGTGGCACCACTTATTATGGAATTTTGGATAGTTATGATGATTTGTTTCTTTTTTCTTTTTGTCTGTTATAACTGATAGGATTTTCTGACCAAGAGGATGCAAGAGAGTCACAAAGGGGCGACAGATTTGGTCGTCTTTTGTAATGGAGACTCTTTACCTTCAGAAAATGTTGACAATACACAATCTGAAGGTAGTTTACTGCAAACTTGTGTGTTTGCTTGATAGGACTGGATCATCTGTGAAACATTTGTGTTTTTTGCTGTGCATATATGCAGGTGAAATCTTATCTGAGCTTCTCAGTTCTGTCGAAAAGTCTGGAGCAAAATACTCAGTCCTCTATGTGTCAGAGCCCTCCAGGGCAATCCAATATCCATCTTACAGGGAAATACAAAGATTTCTGGCAGAAAGCACCTCAGGGAATTTATCAGCTAATATTACACTTTGTGATGAAGTCTGCCAGATTAAATCATCCCTTCTGGAGGGACTGTTAGTGGTAAGGCCTTTTTGCTCATTTTTTTCTGAGATCTGCCTATCATATCTCTCTCGCTATCTAAGCAAGGCCAAAAACAAATATTTAAGGTTCCTATAGAACATGTAGAGAGCATAGATTTGAGAATTTCAGTAAATGATCTATTTGGTGCAATTACTTTGAGTAAGCCAATTTTGTAAGAAATCTTGAACTACTCAAAACCCATAAACCACATATAGAATGGTAGAATCTGGCCAAGATTTGTTTTTGGGGCTTAGCTGTATCATGAAACGTATGTTCCACATTTCCCTTTTACCTAGTTTGATGGTTTCATCCCAAACAGTGTCCACCGTTAGGTTTCTGGTTAGTCTCGCTAGTGATTTAGTTTTTCACTTTATTCATTCTTTTGTGTGCACACTTTCTTACAGTACATGCATACAAGTAAATAACTTTCTGAAGAAGGCTGGTAGGCACAGGCTCTGGTGATTTTTTTCCCCATTATTTGTGTCTATTTAACAATCTTCTGGAGCGGAGTTGATCACAATAGGGGGCTTCAATAGTGTTTCGGGGAATCACACGTCCTTGGGACTTAATCACCACAAAGTCCAAATGACAGGAGTATAAACTTTCTTGCACTGTAACTTACTATTATATGCTCCTTACTTGTTATTGGATTTATGGGTAATTAAATCTTTTTATTGGGACCTTGTAGCAGCGACCCCCCCAATTTCCTAGTTTGACTTCTTTTTCATGATGAGGGTCTTGGAATTGCGGCACCGAGTTTCGTGTTACTCTAATATCAAAGCTTGTTGTCATGATCCAGGGGATAGTTTTGCTCATAATTTTGATATCTGGCCTTTGCTGTATGATGGGAATCGACACTCCAACAAGATTTGAGACGCCACAAGAGTCATGAGTCATGATGATCTGCTTTTTGTTCAAGGTGATAATTGTATGGAAGTTGGCTCTGGTGTTGTACTGTTCTGCTATAATGCTAGATCTTCCTTTTGGAGTGGCTTGGTTGAAGTCTCAGTCTTGTGACATTATTATTGATTTATATCTTTGATTCTGTTATGTGGTTAAATAATCAAATAATTTGTATCCGGTATATAGAAGAATCCAATCTTAGGTTTCAATTATAAACATGCACTGCGGATTATGGACTCTGTAGCTAGAAGAAAATTGGAAAGCATTTTGGAAGTTTAATTTACCAAATTGAGCTTATATCTTATATGCAACTGCCTTGTGATTTGTATTCACTTGCGCATAACTATATTACACACCTATCAAATATACACCACATGAGGCTTTGCTAAGTCAACCATTCGAAGAGAGGATTTTATTTTCTGTCAACACAAATGGCATTCAATTTTGTCATGCACACCTTCTGACTAAAACTAGACACATTTTGTGTGTAATAAAGTTGGTCTAGTTAAGTAAGGAGTATGGCTTGCTATTATTATATTGATTAATTTTCCATTAATTTTTGACATGTTTATATGTACGTTTTTATGATTGTGTCGGCATATTCGTTTATGATATAGCCTTAGACCGAAGAACCCACATCCATCTCACATGGGGGCTTATAATGCTTTTAAGATTTATCGTGATGGAAAATTTTGTGATGTGGAATTATTTTTTTAAGGACCCCACGATGGAATTTAAAAGATAAAAAGAACTAGAATAAACTTTTGCCCAAGGCTGGATTTTGGCTTTTGGGGTGAAACTCAGGCCTACCTAAGATGGCATTGGAGAAGCACGTGGATACAAGTTAGAGATAAAATTGCTATTACATATTTATCTTATAAATCGTAAATCACGATGAAAAAGTAGTTTTGTTTGGTTATCCGGGCATAGATTCAAAAGACAAGCATTCTAGAATGTTTTGATGTTTGCACACCAATAAGGTGCTTTGGGTTCCCTCGATGATATCTCCCCATACATAATGATTCATATAATAAAATTTCAATAATGAATTTTGAAAAATCAACAACAAGAGTGTTTGGAAAGTTCTGAAGAACATTTAGTATCCCTTTTTCTATAAATAACATTGTCTCTCGTAGGATATTCTTTTTTATAAGCAACAAGTTGGGTTCACCTAAAAATTTAATGCAACTTTCTATTTTTTTATCTTAAATTTAATTATGTTTATCTCATCTCTTTTCTTCACTTATTCTCGCTTCTATTCATCCTCTTCATAAATAAGACTATATTTGAAAAAAAAATATCTTCAGCATATTTATTTCTTTTAACTAATTTTAACCGACTGTTAATTTTGCATAGTTTAATAGTTGTTGCTTATAAAAATGATTGAGAGATTATTATTTTTTTTATCAAATTTAAATATAAACTTTCCCTATGATATATATTTGGGCAATCATCCCAAGTGGTCCAAACAAAGAGGCAACGAAGAATTATATGTGAAGAGTATAACAAAGGATAACTAATTAACAAAGTGATATATATATATATATATATTAACATGAATACTAATCAAAAGAATGAGTTTTTTTTTATCAAAATGTACTCTATTATCATCCAACATAATTATCCAACACATGGCAATAGCGAAATAGCAACAACATATTAAAGAAATTAAAGATGGGTCTAACGGAAGTGAAATGAAAGGGAAAAGAAAAAACTAATAAAGCAGTAAAAACTAATAAAGCAGCAAGATCAGATGATGAAGGACTAGCATTCAACTCAAAAACCACGTGTGCATCATAAGTCAGCATAGCTAGCAAGGAGAGTGATGGTTGTAACACCCACCCCAAAGGGCATACTCCCTTATAAGTCTCTGTTGCAGCATTTCCTTGTCTAAGAGAAAAAGATAGAGAGAACCCAACCTGTGATGCTAAGAGATTTATTATATCCTGAATAGTACTTCTACTCTTCCAATCATATAGAGTATGCTGCTTTAAACTCACACATTTATGCAGTAATTGAGAGTCAGTTTCAAATATTACTTTATCATGGCTTAGGTCTGTAGCTAACATTAGTGCACGTTTCAAGGCTAGTGCTTCTGTCATAAAAGTTGAAATGGATTTTATCTTATCCACAAACCCCCATTTAAAGTCACCAAACTTGTCTCTGCATATGATTCTTGAGATGCTTGCTCACCAATTGCTTTATAAGCACTAGCACTGTTAATTTTTATAAATCCACTTGGAGGAGGATTCCAATGGACATCACCACAGGTATTTTCATGAGCAAGGGCAGAGGACACCACACATGAATCCCAATATTCATTATTTGATCCGACTGCTAGTTCTATCACAACAATTGGGTTCGGTTCAATATGGTTGAAAACCTTACCATTTCTTTGTTTCCAAATGAGCCATAATATCCAACAAACTTGGGCAAAATTCTTTCTGTTGAGTCCATGCTTAGCATCAGTAATTTCTAGCCACCAAGCTTTAAAGTTTATGACACAATGCCCGTCTATCTTCACTCTGAGGCTACTACCAAACCATACACAGCAGGTCCAGGGACAATGGAAGAAAAGGTGTTCTATGGTTTCCTCCTCATCTTCACAGATAGGACAACATGGGCTAGAAGTCCTCTTTCGCCTAAATAAAGCTTCCTTAGTGGCTACTGCTTTACTGAGCACTCTCCAAAAGAAATGCTGAATGCACTGAAGTATGTCAAGTCCCCATATAAGCTTCCAATTTGCAGAATGAAGATTACAAGATGAGCTAGCTGTGATAATCTTATTCATACTGCATTCTTTCTTTTTTTATAGCCCAATTTAACAGTATATTTCCCATCTTCAGCTCCCGTCCATACAAGTTTGTCTTGCATGCCATTAGAGGGTATGTGAATTTTAATGACAGCAGAAACAATATCTCCCGGTATTAAATCACGGATTGGAGCAAGATTCCAAGCGCCATCAACAATGAGGTCTCTAACTTTGCCATGCTGCATCATATAGCTTTGGTTGCTAGGTTCCCTTTCAGGAAAAGTGACATTAGGAACCCAATTATCTCCTCAGATTCCGATAGAAGTACTCATTCCCACATCCCAAAGCAGGTCTTTCTTCAAGAATTCCAGGCCATCTATGATACTCGACCAACACCAAGAAGCTTTATATCCCTTTTTTGCATCCACAAAATCCCCTCTTAGAAAGTAAATACTCTTTAGAACTTGAACCCATAAATCATTTGGATCATGTAGCAGACGCCACGCTGTTTTTGCCAATAGGGAGTCATTCATAATGATAAAATCCTTGAAGCCCATTCCACCATTTTCCTTTGCCTCAGCGAGAGACTCCTATGATTTCCAAAAGGTTGTGCCAGCTTCTACTTTGTTACCCCACCAAAAGTTAGCAATCAAACTATTAAGTTCCTTGCAGGTTTAATTGGAAACTTGAGGCAATTCATAGGGTAAATTGGGATGGCATTGATGACTGATTTAATCATAACTTCACGACATGCATATGATAAGGTGGATTTACTCCATCCGTGGACCTTATGGCTCACTCGTTCTTTGATATAGGCTAGTGCCTGATGTTTAGTTTTACCCCATATGCTAGGTATTCCAAGATATTGTCCAGGATCATTTGTAGCTCAGATGCCAAGTAGCTGCCCTACCTTAGTTTTAACTTCATCTGGAGTATTTTCTGAAAAAAAAGATGCTTGATTTATCTAAATTAGCAGCTTGACCAGATGCAAGACAGTACATATTTAGGAGTTGTGCCAATTTCACACAATCATTTTCACTAGCATTCATAAAGAAAAGGGCATCATTGGCAAAGAAAATATGAGAAAGCACAGGACAAGAGTTACTGAGTTTAACCCCCTTCAACTCATTGGACAACAAACTCTTCTTAACCATACTGTTGAGAACCTATGCTACAAGGATAAATAAATAGGGAGAGAGAGGATCTCCTTGCCGTAAGCCCTACCAAGATTAAATGAGTCAATCTTCTCCCCTGATATGCAAAGATTCAGAGTAATGGAGTTCACACAGCGCATGATAAGATTAACCCATTCAGCACAAAAGCCAAATTTCAACAAAACTAGTTCTAGGAAATCCCATTCTACTCTATTATATGCTTTACTCATGTTCATTTTTAAAGCAAATTCATATTTTTTCCCAAATTTCTTCCTCCGTAAATAATGGTATATCTCATGGGCAATAACAATATTATCAGGAATAACTTGACCAGGAATAAAAGCATTTTGATTTTGAGAAATACATACATCCAAGAGAGATCTCATTCGATTAGCTATCAGCTTAGATATAATCAAAAGAATGAATTGACATTACAGGAACATAAACTCTTTTTATTTGTGTATTTATTAGGGATAATTTGGTCCATTAAAAACCTGAAACGAGTCCAATAATAATTCAATATTTAATCAATGAAGTCCACATTTGCGGTTTTCTTTTCTTTTTTAAAATAAAAAAAACATGTGTTACTATTTTGTTAAGAAGATGTTAACATCTATAATTACTAGGCCTAACCAATGGCTAATAAAGGTATTAAATGTTCTGTCTTTATCCCACATAAAGACAAAGCAAAGCTCTCATTTTAAGTTGTCTTTGAAAGGGGGAAAACCACTTAACACCTTTAATATCTAATGGGAAAAATGAGTGCCCACTTCTTTACGTATGAAACCTCTTCTTTATATTACTTATTTGACATTTCAGGTTTCGAAGTCACATTTATTATGCGTGACTTAAAAAATATTTCTATTTAATTTATTCTACTTAAAATAACTATTTTATATTTTACGAGACAAAATGGCTCTGCATAATTTATTTTATAGAATGCAAAATCATTTAAATAAAGTGAAGCCAAAATAATAAGCACTCATGATGAAAGAAAAGAGATTGTGTCCGTTTCGGAATGCTGTAGATAAGTACTTTTACGTAAATTGAGATAAATATGTGAGGAGATTATCTCATTTTACAGAAAAACACTGTTGAACACTTTGCCAAAGAAGCCCATTGTCTCATACATAAAACGTTAGTTTCAAGAAGATATTGTTATCCTCCAAGAGGTAAATATGTTACTTGATTTTAATTTGGGAGAATCATGTCCTAATAATTCCACATAGTATTTTATAAGTTTTAAGGATTTGTCAATGAGATTGTTCCACTTGTTATCTGAGATGTACTGACAAGATTTTAAGATTTGTCAGGTATTATATCTCTTGATTAGGACTTAATTATGATTTCTCTTTTAATTTTATTTGCTAAATACATATATGTATTGAGTTTGTCGAAAGCATTGTCAAATGTTTAATATTGATATATCTTTTAATAAAAATTTAAATCTTAATTCATCATGAGATATCAGCTTCTTCCCCTCGTCCCTTTCTGTACCAGATGCAAATAGTTGAATTGCATAGAAAATCATATTGGTTATAAATAGTAAAAATATAAAAAGTGAAACCTATCTTTTCTGAAAGACCAAAGTACATCTACTAACGAGGAGAAATTGTGTGTTTAGAAATTCATTGGGAGAAAAGAGTTTACGAATTTCGAGATGATTTTACGAATTTTAAGATAATTTTATGGATATTGAGAATTTTTTACGAATTTCAAAATACATTTTATTTTAACTTAATTGGTGGAAATTTTTTTTTCCAAACATGCACAAAGAGTGGGCATGAATTGGAGAAAGATGTGAGAGAACTGTTGTTAGAGGAGCTCCCTCTTGTACTGTCACGCTCATTGGCTTTGTAGTCTGTACTTTCCATACCATTAAAAAAAGAGTGAGTATGAGAGAAAATGAACAGACATCCTTTTGTTTCAAAACGTAGTTAAGAAGTGTTTTTATGTAAGTCGAGATAAATATGTAAAGGAGATTATCTCGTTTTATGAAAAAAATATTATTGAACGGGTTTTTGGACTCTCCAAAAATATTGTCAAACATGCCCATGAATTTTAAACATTGAGGCTTATAAATGCAAAAATGTATCAGCCTTAAAATGATCTGCCATGTATAGGATTGGATGGAGTAATTGCTTTCCCTCGTACACACATCTCACTAATGTGCATATTGGACCTTTCTAAGATGGGACCTAGCCACATGACAAGTGTTCCCCAAACAATTCTCACAATAGTACTCAATTTTGAATTTTCCTATTTTTATTATAAGAAAGAGATAAGGTCCAATTTCACTGTGAAAATTTTCGGGTAAACATAAGTTTTTTTAGAGGCAATTTCGTCCTGAAAGTCTTCTTCTATCCGTCGATTCATGATTGTCAAAGAGTCATTTCCACCATTAGCAGTGGTGAAGCTAGAACCTTCTACCAGTGGGGGAAATTTTTTCATTTTCAAACAAATGACAATAGACTTGCTAGTATAGATAATTTGAGTGGGTTCAAATTAAATATTAAAAATCAATGGGTGTATAACAAAAAATCTCATGCTATTTACATAAATATCCAAAAGTTGAGTGGAGGCATTTGCCCATACTCATACACATGTGACTCCGCCACTGACCATTAGAGGAAGAAGCAGTTGGAGGAAGAAGAAAGAAAAACTAATATGAGGTGACAAAAAAAGTGAGATGGATCTGGATGCCATCACAACATAAAAGGTGGTATCTTATTCTGTGTGTGTTTTTTTCCAGGGTATCTTACTCTATGTGACATTAGTCTATTAGATGTTTTATTGGTTCAGGGTGACATTGTTATATTTTGTAAACTTTTAGGTAAGAATGCTTTTAAAAAATTTCGGATACCCACTGCTTCTCAATGAAAACTTTCAAAGTAAAATTGGACTTTGACATATGGGAGGGAGTAGTTGGTATGAGGTTCCATAATCCTTTTTGAAACTAGCCACCCCACTAACGTAAATTTCGGTTTAAGCCCCTCAACATTCATAGCCAAGCTTAGACCGTTTGACAACACTTATGGGGAGCCTAAAAGCCCACTCAACAGTATTTTTCTGTAAAATGAGATAATCTCCTTCACAATTTACCTCATCATACATAAAAGCATTTCTCTACTGCGTTTCCAATCTTTTTATTGAAACTTGAACATTCAAATTACGAAAAAGCACTTCTTCACCGCGTTTCCAATCTCCACCGAAGAAATGAGTCCGTTTGGGAACGCGGTGGAGAAGTGTTTTTATGTAAGTCGATATACATATGTAAAACAGATTATCTCGTTTTGTTAAAAACACTGTTGAATGAGTTTTTTATGAAGTCTAGAAGTATTGCCAAACATGATCATATCGATAGCAATATGAATTTAACTCAGCTTATTCTATTTATAAGATAGAGAGGATAACTTATTAGAATTGTGTAAATTGATGATATTGTGAATCGATAAATTAATGATGATCAGTTAGAGAGTCTTAATTGATAAATCAAGTTTCCATTAATGATTAGTCAGAATGACACAATATGACTTAAGTCATGGTGCAATGTGTGATGAGTCAAAACACCTTAATTAATAAATTAACGTATCACTAATGATAACTTAAGATAAACCTATATTTTCGCAATTTTAATATTATACTCTTGGATCCCTAGGAGCTTGACAATGATTTAATTTTTTTTAGATTTGGCAATATTAATTTTCATACCCCAATTTAAATCCAAGGCTTAGAACTTATGGGGGTTCGGGCATTAGTAGTTTGGATTAACGTAGAAACTACCTTTTTGACATATATAAATAGGTCTGAAGACGTTTGGAATGTGAGATATAAATTTCATGTGATTCTCTTTGTTCACAAAAAAAAACTTACAGGCAGATGATCAAAATTTTAATTTTCAAAATAAGGTTTATATGAAATTATTTTCAATATTCTCTTATTTTGTAATGCGTTTAAAGTCAATATTTCTTGTTACCCATTAAAAGTGATTGTTTGATACATAACTGCCTGACAATTGACTTTGATGACATATACATGTGTTGGCAAAAAAAAAAAGATGACATATACATGTGGCAAACAAGTTAACCACAAAAGTCAAATGCCATCCTCATAAATCCAATCATATAATTGTGTGAAGAATAAAATGATTAAATGTTTTTCTATTATTTACTATTGACCAATACTGCTTCTGGTTTTTTTATTGAATAACTTATTTGGGTTTTTAAATTGTGTTTCTAGTATATTTCACTGGTCAAACTATATTTTTTTAATGTAAGAATTTATTTTAAAAGTTTTCACTTATAAAGTAATGTTATTTTGAAAGTATTAAAATAGAGTAACGTTGCTTTTTATTATTAAAAATATCAATATCAATTTTTCAACCATCAACACTAATTTTTTGAGTGGTTCATTAATAGCTATATCAAGTTTTTAACTTAATAGTGGCTCAATTTCAATCAAACTTGGTTCAATTATGAAAATAGTTTTTTTTGTCCACATTAAATTGCTAGTGAGCCCGTTTGATAATTCAACCAATGAGACTGTATGATCCAACTGAGTGTAGCATCAGAGAGAGAATATTTTAGTTGGTCTTAATATAAGTTACATCATTAAATTTTTTATACAAGTACATACTTTTACCCTTCATTGATCATGTGTTGATTTTGTTATTATGTGTTATATTATATATTAAATACGGATGAAGATGTAAAATTATTAAGTTTTTGAGCAAAGTTAAGAGGTTTAAGATTTTTCTTCATTTGTTTGAACATATTAAAAGTAACTTATCAATAGGATCATATGAATATTATTTATAGTTATTAGTAATATATGACCTGTTATAAAATGGAAACAATGATAAATGTTAAAGGCCCTCTTTGCATTAGTATTGTAAATGTAAATTCATACATCATAATATAAAATTTCTATCACATATTTACCTTAAAAAATGGTAAATCAAGCAGAGGAGTAAGTTTTCTCAGCGGCTAATCCAATCAGAAGAGTCTTCTATGTTTCTAAGATGAATAAGCAAAGGTAGTTATGGTTTAACAGAAAAACGAGAAGTAGCAGTAGTTGTGAGTATGAACAAGGTCATGATTGCTTAATGCATATGAAAAACGGTTAACTGGCAAACTGAAAGCAACAGTGATCCATTCATAATGGTTGCATCATGATGATGATGATGATGAAGATTGAAATTGGAAGAACTAAGCTAAGCTAAGCACTTGGATTGGATTGGCACATCTATCAATATTCAATGCTCCCTCATTAATTCCCCTTACTTGCCACCTACATCCTCCTCACCTGTCTTCAATCCTCTCTTCTTCTCTCCCTCTCCTCCCGCCATTAATTCCCTCTCTCTTTTCTCTCTCTTCATAATTCTCCCCCGCTCTGCCTACTTAACTTGCCTCCTCCCATTCCTCCCGCCATTAATGATCTGGTTTTAGTTGTTCAGTATTTGTTAGTATCATCAAACGATCTGGTTAGTACAATCCATGGCTCTTCCGTGTTTCCCTCCTCCTTTATCATATCCTTTTAAGCCCTTTTTTCTTTAACGTTTCTTCGAGCTTCTGTCTAGCGAAAGGTGGAGCTTGTTAATCGTTACCCCATTTCTAGCTGTTGCTATTAGTTTGTTACTGTAATGGAGATTGAGGATGCGAGCGGTGGTGGTGGGAGTAACAGAGGACGGAGCAGATATAATGGGAGCGGATTCAGTGCTTCCACGCCGGGGGCGGCGTACGTTGGACTTGACAGAGGAAGTTATTTGGTGTGGGAGGATCTGACGGTGGTGCTCCCGAACTTCGGCAAGGGACCGACCAAGAGGTTGCTTAATGGCCTTCATGGCTACGCCGAGCCTGGTAGAATCATGGCGATAATGGGTCCTTCTGGTTCTGGGAAATCTACCTTGCTCGATTCACTAGCAGGTTTTATTTCCACCGATTCTCTTTTCTGTACTGCTACTGCTTGTTAGCTACCTCAATGAGAGCTTCCGATCTGGTGATTTTGAAAAACAATAAACACCAGATTTAGGCCAAGTTTCATTTCAATTTCAATTTCAAATTTCAAGTTTCTCAATAATTTGATCAGAGGTCGTCACGCCCTTCTCATGGGGGTTGGGTTTGGATATCACGTGGTTTATGATGCTATACAATTTATTATGGTAAAAAAGTGAGAGTCAGGTCACAGTTTACCTTTTCATCTGGAACTTTCAAACAGAGCACGTAGGAGGCAACTACTAGCCAGCAGTCTGATTCTGCTTTGGCCTTCGTGTGATTGAGCTTTTTAATAATGGAAAACAGATCTTTCCAAATTGATGGTTACGTTTTGTTTATAATTGAATGATTTTTACGTCCAAAGATTGGATGGATGTGTGTGACCATCATCATGTGACCCAAAAGTGAGAACTTCGTTGAATGGTTTCGTCCCGGTCAGGCTAAGTCTAGGACATCCCTTTACCAGGGGCCAAGTATTATCAGTTATCTCTGTCCTCACACGGATTAGGAATTCAAGTAAAAGCTGCACAGTTTTCTTACTTTAGTAAATTCTTCTTGGCTCTTCTGTTTACTTTTCGAAAAGCATCTGTGATAATCCTTATAGGCTTCCGGACTCGACTAATCCTTATAAGCTATTTATTCCTTCTTTGAAAATTGTTCCTTCTTTTTAATGGACTTTCAACAGGGTCATTTATTTCGGCCCCAAAAAAAACACGGTCATTTATTAAATACTCTAATGCCTAGAAAGATCCCAGGCTTAATATTTTATAACCTAATTCATATTGGTTAAACTAAGTATTACTTGTACATACTCTATAGTCGTACGGTCAAGCATTTAAAATAATATATCTGATATACTTTTTTTTTTTTACTTTTGTAATTTGTATTTTCAAGTCTTTCTGTATTATGAATAGTCGATTTTTACTACAGATAATACAGATCCTTACTCTAGAGCTTGATTTAATTAATTTAGTACCATTACTGTGACATGTTTTTAAAATTTTAATTTTAATCATGAAAAGGTTGTATATGGGTCTATTTGATATTTTATGCTTTTGTCAATGGCTAGATAATTTTTATGTTGTAGCTATATTTTGGCAGTATTATTAACATGATTATCATTATTTAAATTTTACATTTCTTGACGATGTTTCAGGGAGACTCTCAAAAAATGTGGTCATGACTGGTAATACATTTCTCAATGGAAAGAAAAAAAGACCAGATTATGGTGCAGTTGTAAGTAGCTTAATATCTTGGCCAAAAACGTATCTCGGGATCAGTATTTTGTTGATTCCTAATTGACCACTCAAATGCAGACTAAGAAATGATTAAATTGATATTTTCACTACCTTTGGGAATCCAAAATGTGGTTTTCTCACTTCATCTAATTAGTTGTGTGTTAGATTTATGAGCAGCATCCAAATTGTATCCTGTCCAACGTATCCTTCAAAACTAAAATGACAGAAATATTAATTAGGAAACACTATTTTATAGGTACTTATACTTTCCCTCATTTTTTAATTTGATAATGGCATCGTTTGGCAATATGGTGATTCTATTTATAAGCATGTTCAACAGTGTTTTTCCTCAAAACAAGACAATCTCCTCCACATATTTGCCTCGATTTGTGTAAAAGTACTTCTCAACCGCTTTGCCAAACGGACCCAATTATTCTCCCTCTCTCTCTCTTGATGCTAACAAAGTACAGTCACATCACAGAGGCTAAAAGTGGTAATAGAGCACAATTAAATGATTTAATAAAGAAAGAAAAAGGTATGGGTACCAAATAAAAAATTAAGAAAAAGTACAAGGAGCTGTAAAATGGTACTTTTTCCTATGCTAATATTAACAATGTCTATTTATATCTGTTTAAATATATAATAATGTCTCTTTCCAGTATTATCTTACTGCCATCCCTCCTCATTACCTTTCTGTCCCCCCCCCCCTTTTTTGCATTTAGGCTTATGTAACACAGGAGGATGTCCTGCTGGGAACTCTGACTGTGAGGGAAACCATATCTTATTCAGCATATCTACGTCTTCCAACAAAAATGACCAAAGAAGAAATAAATGGGATTGTTGATGGAACAATCATTGAAATGGGTCTTCAGGATTGTGCGGATAGGTTGATTGGTAACTGGCACTTGAGAGGCATAAGTGGAGGGGAGAAGAAAAGACTTAGTATTGCACTTGAAATCCTTACAAGGCCTCGCTTATT
>JANTPZ010002975.1:0-19030 GCA_025593235.1 Vachellia pachyceras
TTTTTTTGCCAACAAAAATTCAATTTAATTTCTCAAGACAAAAGAAAACCCACAAAAAGAAAAGGGTAGTTGAATTGATGCTACCAAAACTAACAGTTTTCTTTGTCGCCTCTTTGATTTTCATATTTTCTTTTTTTCTTACACAATTTATTTTTCATGTCAATTGGTTTACATTCTTTGTTACGTAGTTCAATATTTTTTGAATAAAAATATTGTTGATGTCAGTATTAGAAATATTTCTCAATTTAGTAATTTTTATTAAAAAATGTTTATCACTAATAAAATATCACACCACCTTAGTGGTAATTATTAAAAAAATGGGTTAATTTTGTTGGAAATGATGAATTCACTCTCCCAAAGTGGAAAGTCCTATGTGCCTGTTTGGGAAGCCATTTTTCCAAATGGTGCATGTAAGCCGAGATAAAATCATCTCAAAATCTGTAAAAACCATCTCGAAATTCATAAAAACCATCTTGAAATCCGTAAAATCATCTCGAAATTCTCAAAATGCCTCAAAATCTGTAAAATCCATTTTCCCAACGGAGTTTCCAAACAAGCACTATATCATAAAAAAAGTACTAGTATGTGGCAAATTGGCAATGGGGGTCCTGCTTTTGTAACCAAACAAGAAACAATTATTTTTACTAAGCCAAAAGGTTCCGACATAACATTAAAAAGAAAAGTTAATTCATTATTTTAAGATTGGACTAGTACTTTCGTTTGTTTTTTTTTTCCAAGGTAATACTCTGGTTAGTGAACTTAACGATTAGAAAAATAGTTATATTATATGGTTTCTAAAGAATCAATTTTTTTAGTGTGACGATAGAAAGAATTTTTAATACAATAGATGTAATATCCTATCCATGCCTTGCATGAGTAATTGATTGGAACTTCCATTTATATATTTTCTATTATAAGCATTATATATATAGACTTTGAAAAATGCAACATGATTGACCTTTTTCTTTCTGTCTTGACATGAGAAGATTTTTTTAAGCCCCCACCACACACCTAAGCAGATTTTATTAATTACTCAAAGATAGCAACAATTATTTTATTTATATCCATTTGTGCTAAAACCCATATAAATATATAAAACATTGAGGAGGGCCCCTTAGTCACTTAATGAACAAAATGCAAGAAATTCATTGTATACAATCTTTAACAAAAACTATTTTATTATTGAAAAAATTAATCATTTAATCCCTATACTTTTTACTCAATTAGTCAGTTTTTGAACTTTTATTCTATTTAATTTAGTTCTTAGAGTTTTGACTCAATTGAAATTAATCTTTAAATCTCAACTTAGTGCAATTAATCCTTAAAGTTGTGATCATTTAAAACTCTAAAATACTAGTATCTATATTTTAAAAAATAAAATTATATATTTTTTAAAGCTTAAGAACTAAAGTAAAGTTGTATTAAGCTAAAGTTCACTAATTTCAACAAGATGAAACCATACACACTAAATTACTTTTTTTGCCAACTTTATAGAAATTAAATTCCACACAACTTTGTAAACATTTAATGTTTGTGCTATTTTGTTTATAAGCCAAGATGTCCGGTTAGATTGATTTGAGTGGATAGATAACATGAACATGTGGCTAGCCGAAACCTAAGGAACCTCTAATAAATGCATCTCCAGATTTTTGTTGTACAGGTAGTACCAGAAAATGAATTGGTACGTTTCGGAACACGGTGGGATAAATAATTTATTTACATAATGACTTATAGAAAAATGAAATTAAAAATAAATTAAATTGTAAAAATGATTAGAAATAAGTCAGATTGTAATTTATTTGCATAATGACAAACAGGCCCACAATCTCAAAGAATGTGATACACATCTAAGCCGGAAGTCCGGAACCAATGGTCATTCTATCCCCACAATTTTTTAGGATTAAAGTGGGGACAATGGACCACACTGTTTGAACGATATGATGCATTACCAATCAACCTGGGAAGACAAGTCACAAGTAGTATGAAGAAATATATATATATATATATATATTCTAAATATACTTTAACCCTATGATTCTAATATACTTTATCTTTTAATTTATAATTTTTCTTTAAAATATCTCTATTGATTGAACATATTAAAAAAATTTGCCTCAAGAGATAGTTTAACTTTAAATTCTCATAATTGAGAAGAATATTTAGAGAAACCAACATAATTTATTACAAATATACAAGTCAACTAATTTTTTAATATCTAAAAATTAATTATTAAATACCATTAAGGATATATTAAGACTCTGATGAAGTATTAGTAAACAGCTTAACCCAAATACAGAATAAATTAAGAGCAAACATTGACTTGACACCGAAAAATCAATGGAGGCATCTTGTGAGTGAATGTTACACTATTACCATAACATAAGACATTGTTCTTAGAATTCTACAGCTCAAGGCTGATAAGCTTTACAGGAACAGCCATATATCATCAGAAATTGCAGCTGTAAGAGGAAATATTTTCTCTATGCTATTAAGATACCTAACACCGGCCACCGGGGGCATTCTGGGAGGGATATACCCTATACATACCAAGAGAAAGTGTATAAAAGAAAGAAAGAATCAAATATGAATATTTGATTCACAAGACCAGCCCAAATTATTTTTGCAGTGATCTTCTCAGTGATGATGGCTTTTGCATTTTGCAGCACCAGGCCAATACAACAGCTCAGCGACCAGAAACAAATAATGAATTGGTGGTTATCTGGTTGTTCCCTTCAGCCTGAAGTCTTCTCATTTTCGCCTTGTCCAATCGCGCTCTTCGGACAACTTCTTGAATTTGGCGATCGTGGTCCTTCAACATCTGGTCCGTGTTGCTAGATGGAACTAGCAATGGACCAGAATAGTGAATTTTATGTCCCTTTGACCCATAACCAACCTGCATCATTAGAGAGGTAGTATTATCTGCTAATGATGAATGAAAAAAGGAAGCAAGCATAGGTGCGTATCATCTATGATTTGCCAATATACGAGGAGGCAGAAGATGACACTAGTATGGGGAGCCACATAGCACTCTCTCATATTCTTGACGCGCAAGATTCCGAGGCGTAAAATATCACGGTAATTAATAGTATCATGTTTGTTTTGACGTTTGGAAACTGTCATAGAAGTTTTTGGTTGCAAGAAAACCACCGCCATCCAGATCCTATTACCAAGAACCTGATTAATGCAGCCAGCCTGACGAAGGTCCCTTAAAGAGGTTTTTTCTTCTTTCTTTCTTGGTCTTTTTTTTTTTTGGGGTGGGGGGGGGGGTTCCCTACAACAGTACAAAGTGGCATGCGAAAAATAAAATTCTTACCAATGTATGACAAAGCGAACAATAAAAAGCAAAAAGGATAGGACTGGGATCAAGGATAGGGAAAAAACTACTCACAGGAATTGGATCTTTGTTGCTGCCTCTCCCTTCTTCCTTTGGAAGAGGAGCTCCAGTATTCTTCTGTTCATGTTGCATCAATGATTCAGAGGCCTCCTTCAAGGATCCCGGAAACCGGCTTATAAGTTTTGGAACCTCTGAGTGTGATGATCCAGACCTTTCTCTGCGATCATCAGATAACATGCTCCTTCTTGCTGCAACTAAGCCGGACATTGCTGACAAGTCACCCCCATTAGAGATCTTTGGGGCATCATCTGGGTTTTTCCCAGCTTTTGCCCACGCAGTGCGGTTACAAAGTGGACCTGAATGGGAAGCTCTTTTATGTTGCTGTACCTGGTGATCTATACCTGCTTCCACAGCCTGTGATGGCCTAGGAGGATCGATGGGAAATCCTGAAGCAACTTCTTCAGGATGAGGGTTAAACTTCTCACTACGGCTCTTAGAGTTGGATTGACCTTGTCTCTTCTGCCAAAAGGAGATTTGGTAAATTGTCAGTCAGGAAAACAAATCAGATATTGAAAAAAAAGCATCCTTGGAAAAAGGGTAACAACATACAGATAGTCACTTAGTCAGCAATAACCAGTAAAGGCATATTATAGTTTTTTAGGGAGGGCAAACATGAAAAGAAAATATATATTCCTTAGGAAACATACAAAACATTATTAAATTTAAATTTCTCGTATTTCCTAAAATCAAACATTTTAGAAAAAGCTGGTCAAAAAAATACCAAGAAACAAAACCCAAATGCCAGAGCTAAGCACCACATTAAGAAATTTCCAAATGCCCGATAAATCTTTACCTCTCATTTTGCTCTATTTCTTAGATGCCAAAAAAAATGTGTGTGAGGCTATCATGATTTTCAGGTAAAAGTAAGAACTGAAGAAAGTTGCATGCACTTGAAACCTGAATGGCCAAAGGGTCTTAAAAAAACAGAATGATATCAAACATAACATGCAAGTTTGTCTTACAATGAAATATTTAGGGTTGGTCTTATGATTGAACAAGGTACCTGCATGGATAGGACCAGCTCGGCATTAGCATCAGGTGCAGGGACAGCCCGAGACTCTCTTGTCCCTTGTCTATGGCCCTTGCTTCCAACTCCAAGAGCTCCTTGTCTTGTAGAATCAGAAAAATTAAATTAAATTGCAACAGTCAACCTTACAGTATAGACTTCAAGGTACAAGGAACAAACAAACACTAACAATTAACTTGAAAAACTGGATGGATGCATCTTAGTTTAGTTCATTGACAAGTTATGCATAAATAGAATTAAAACCAAACATAAAAAATCTAAGGGATAGTTTGGAAATAGTATTTTTGAAAAATATGAACATAATAATGATACACATACAAGTCCCATGAAATATTAAAATAACCAAAACCCTCCTCCATACAATTAAGTCAAGTGGTACAGAGGAATACCTACTCCTAACTCAAAGTGGGAGTTGTCTCAGCCAGGTACCATGGGACTTAATCCCAAGTCATGGCATCACCATTCGCCAGGATAATTACAAAGAAAAACCCGCCCCGGGGGGGGGGGGAAGCAAATTGCAGTTATTGGAACTAGCCGAGGAGCTTAAGTACATAAAGTTTAGATAACTTCATTTCTGTTCTAATTTCCAAGTGTTGAATAGTGATAGCCAAAGACATTTCATTTGGAAAAGGAGGAACCAAAAGCTTAAAAACTGGAAAGCAACAAAAATAACAGCACAGATTTCATTACGTGGTTATGCTGAGCATAAAGAACACGTTCACTTCTAAACCAAGATTGTGCACACACCTTCTAGCTTCTTCATCTCGTGCTTTGGCATCAAATTCCTTGCTCGGAGGATACTTGGGCAGACTTGAAGGATCACAAGGTAAAGGTTTTGTTGTGAAGAACTAAATCAAAGAACAACAAAAGAACGAAGTCATTGAATTTGACAATGCATGTGCATGTATGAAAGGCAACAAATGATCACCAAATGTAAAAGAAATACTTTGGAAAAACTCCGTCTTATGAATTACATACAAGCTTGTCATATGGGACTTGGAGATTGGAGACAATAAATTTTTAGGTACTTATAGCGATACATGAAATACTTGAGTATTAATTACTGGCATAAATATTATCAGCTAAAAATAACCTCAGAGCATTTATATTCTTGTGCCACAGAAGAAGTTCCACATACATTTAAATTTTTTAAGCAGTCAATGTTTGAAAAAAAAAAAAAAAAAGGAGTTGAACAGATGCTTTGACCACAACCAAACATCTCCAACAACATGCACTGACAGGGTTTTACATTTCATGTGAAGAGCATTTAGTTAAGCATTCACAACAAGTGAAATGACATAACCATAAAAAAAATGTTCTTGCCATACTATTTTCATCAATATATGCATACCTCACTCTTCAAAGCAGATGCTGCTGTCCCACGATCAGCAGGATCTATGGATAAAAGAGTTTCCATGAGTGCTAATGCAGGCGAAGGAAACTCCTTAAAAGTTTCTGCAACACACCGCCTGTAGGGCTGTTGGGGCTTAAATATTGTTGCATGAGGTAGCTTTGATTTCCCCCAATAATCCTCAGAGGGTGAGCCACAAAGTTTAAAAATTTTATGCAACTGTTCAACCTACAAGGAAGAACATGTGTATAATAATTTCATTCATAACCAGCATAACAATCTTTTTAGCAAAAGTGAAGGAAACAGAAAATGCATAAAAATGCCACATAGTATGCACACCTCAGTTCTTCCTGGCATAATAGGCTTTCCAGCATACATCTCAGCAAGTATGCAGCCTGTACTCCATAAATCTACTGCAGTACCATAGTAAGTTGCTCCAAGTAAAAGCTCTGGAGGCCGATACCAAAGTGTGACAACTCGGCTAGTCAATGGCTGAATTTGATTGGGATTATAAAAGCTTGCCAAACCAAAGTCTGCAATCTTCAAGATTCCATTGTTGTCAATCAGAAGGTTGGACCCCTTAATGTCACGGTGCAGTACACCACAGCTGTGGCAGTGATCAAGTCCACGTAAAAGTTGCTGCATATAACATTTGACCTGACAACATCCAATAACAGAAGTAAGTCTCCTTGGAGGTTTCTTCAGGTCTTTCAGCACTTGATATTAGTTATGTTCTTCCCTGAGAAGAAATCTTACTCTTGTTCAGTTGTTTCATTTCCAATTTCCAAACAAAAATGAACTGATCCTCAGCTTAAAAGTGAACAGAGATCAGCAATTATCTTAAAATAACTACTATCAAATAAATACTTAGGTTGAACACAAAGTCACAAACTAAAATAGGCATTAATGACAGCTACAATATCTTATATACAGCACCACTTCTTGCAAAGAAGTAGGCAAAAGAAAGGAGCTTCCAAAAGTACCTGTGCTTCTGTAAACTTTAGTCCAGGATGTGAAGCAAGTCCAGCCAAGTCATGTTCCATGTACTCAAAAACAAGATATAGGCTGCAAGACATCCTTGATGTAACTAGACCTTCCAGTTTTATAACGTTTGGATGATCAAGCCTACGAAGAATGTGAATTTCCCTTGCCATGAAACGAACACTCTCAGGTTCCAGATTATCGAACCTCACCTTTTTCAAAGCAACAATTTTTTTATGTTCAAGATCACGAGCCCTATAAACATTGCTATAAGTTCCCTGACCAATCTGCACTTCAAATGACACAATATAATTAATAGAAAGTTAAAACAACAACAGTGTTTAATATCAATAGTCTAAAAGGGAACAAGGAAGTTGGTTTTTCATTTGCCTAGCCATCTTTGGCAGCAAGCAGGTTTGAAAGTTTAGATGATTAAACAAAAAGGAAGTAAAAGATAGGAACGGCCCATCATATTTAAAATTTAAAACAAGTGTTAGAAGTGATTTTGTGCAACAGACTGGGGGGAATGGTAATAATGAAATATTTACAAACAAATCACTATACATCAAAGTTGATATAAACAAAAGGAGGGCCAAAATTACAGCAAACAAATGAGATGCAGCCAGATCAAGAATGAAGCATACTTTATCCAACTTCTCAAAAGAATCTGCTCGTCGTGGCAACCATCCCTTGATCGCCTCTCCAGCCACTGCCGCCAACCATGAAGGCCACCCAGCTGCAACCTGCTCCCCTTCTGTGGCTTTTGGAACACAGCCAACTCCTGGATGCTGTGTAACAACATACTCTGTTTTCTCTCTCTTCCTTTCAAAATTATCAACTTGTAAACGAACAGAGCCATTTACTTGTTTATCCATGGATGCAATTCTACCATCATTATTATCATATCTATCCTTCACTCGATATCCATCCTCCCTCCTCGATGAGGTGGCCCTAGATCCACGAGAGTCCAATGACTCCTTGTTGGATAAACGCTCCCTTGGACTCTCCCTACTATCATCAATGGCTGAGGGCTTGCAACAAGTGCAACCCATCATGCACACCAGGCCCTTCAACAACAAGCACCAATCTCAATGTCCACCCAAATTGTATCTCCACAATAATATCATACTATCCTCCTCTGAGCTATAATCACCAACTCAGTCAACATCCATCTCAAATGTCACACAACAACTTAACATCTAAAACTATTACAGAGTGACACAGTATTCATCTCATCTCAAATGTGGCCCCAAATTGCCAAACAATTGACATATTCCACCATCAAAACACAAGAAGAACATCAGCCTCAAGACTTCAAGGAATCAAAGCCCAGAGATATCCAAAATACTCTATAGACCATAAGTGAAAATATAATAACTTGAAAATGACAGTTCTTGGCTAAGTAGAATGCCTTTCCAAATAAAGCTCGCTCCTTGCTAATCCAGGAACATACAACATACCAAATTTACAACGAAAGGAGTCAAAATAGAAATACCCAGATCCTCAAAACCTGATAAAAGTGGACTTTCACAGCAACTATGTTGGATACAGACCTGATGAAGCTTTCTCAACCACCAAACTGAATGAATGGCAAAAAGGGTATCACCACAGCTCAGAGCTTGCGCAGCGAAGCCATGGATCTAGGGCACAATGATTTGAGAAACCCATAGCGTGTGTTTTTGGACGATGAAGAGATGCAAGTAACACAAATAAAAATTATTATATATATTTAATGTAATGAAGATAAATTAATGTTGGTCGTAGTGAAAAACTAAAAAACATATAAATATATATAGCCTCTCGCGGCGCATATTTATGTTGCGAAGAGGAGCCAGCACTGCAGGTTGCAGCTTTCAGTGAAGAGAGAGAAAAGCTGTGAAGCCAAACTCAGTGCATGAAGACATTATTGTTCTTCCCACAAGACCACGCGCCCAGTAAAGGTGTGATAATTACCAATGGTTACCAC
This sequence comes from Vachellia pachyceras, assembly GCA_025593235.1. Taxonomy (NCBI): domain Eukaryota; kingdom Viridiplantae; phylum Streptophyta; class Magnoliopsida; order Fabales; family Fabaceae; genus Vachellia; species Vachellia pachyceras. The sequence continues at coordinate 8,720 of JANTPZ010002975.1, forward strand.
TTACCACCTTTTTGTAATGGACATTAATTTGGTGGTCGTTGATAATCTTTTGTCGTTGATTGCGTTAAAGTAATTTTTATGAGGAAATTTTTCAGCCTAAAAACGAACAGAAATCTGAAAATTTGTTTCCCAACATCAATATGCATGATTCTACAATATATATTTTGATTTTGATGGTTAAATTATTGTTTAAGAAATGGATTTAAATGTTTTATTACTAGGTTCAAATTGAGCAATTATGAAATTTCACAGAACTTAATATCCAATAAATAGCAGCTAGCGTGACTTTAGCTGTTTATATAATTCACTGCTATATGTTTTGTCCTTTTAGTTCATTTTTTTTTTTTGGTATTACAGGCTTACAGCTGTATCAGCTATCAAAGAATATCAAATACTGCCCTGTATAATTATTTCTCTTCCAAATGAATAATATTTTTATTATGGAAACATTGTAGGTGACTCTCCAGTCAACTCTTCTATCTTCAATTCATATTTTCTATAATTTTATGCTTGTAATTCAAGATTAAAATGCACCTTTTAACCCAGTCCACCAACTTGCTGAATTCAGAAACTCTGATCTTCATGACTGGCTTACTGCCAACTACCAACCTCGTTTCACTCAAGCAAGCATCCAAGGAATTCCCTTCCTCAGTGAAGCAGTATCCTTTTAACCCAGTACGGTGAGGAGTAATTTTACCATTTGCAAAGTAAGTGTATGAAGGAGATTATCTTATTTTACGAAAAACACTTTTAAATGTACGTTTGACTTTTCTAAATATAATTTCAAACATGGCCGTTAAAGAAGTAAGTTTATGTGAGTTGAAACAAAATTAATTTTACAAATTTACCTCATAAACCGTAAATCACGTTAAAAATGTAACTTCTACTGCTAATCCAAACATATCAAGTATCATATCAAACAGTTCCCTTGGAATGCTAGCATAAGATAATCTATCTAGCCTTTTTGATGTAACTCTTCTCCTATCACTTGTGCATGATTTCTTATTAATATAATTTCTGAATTCACTCAAAAAAAAAACAAAACTGTTCCTTCTAAAAGAATAAGCAGCGTAAGGATAGTTTTTCAACTCTAAATTTGACAACAGTTGGTTAAAAAATATTTTTTTTAGATAGTCCATTGGTGATTAATCCATTAATTTATGAATGGAATGGTGATATCTTTTGTGAAGGATCAATTGTATGGTCCCAACCCCCTCATAGGACCAATTCCATTGGGTTTTACTTGGACACCATCAATCTTGCATTTCTAACGGTAATATAAATAAATAGATTATTCTTTCTAGTACGTACAGGACCACCATAGAATCATGCGAAGATTTAGGTCAAGCAAGTGACTAGAACATCTCTACACCGTATAAATGGGTCATTGGTAGTATTGAGAATGTTGACATTGAAGATCAAAGTCTTCGCATTGAGCTAGCTAGCTAAGTAAGCCATTCGGCAAATCCAATTAATTTGCTCTTTTTTTCAAAAACATTATCAAAAGTAACTTTCAATCTCACATAACTGACTCTTTGACCTTCATGATAAAGTTGAACAACGGAACTATGAGATTGAAAGCATCCGCATCAAATGAGATCGATAGCTTCTTTACAGAATCGAGATACCGAAGGCCTTGTAGCATAATATTATGGTATCTTTAAGTGGGATGTTATGAGTTCGATCCCGTCATTGTAACCTCAGACTGTTAATACCCGCTCCTATAAATAAAAAAAATAGAGAATCGAAATAAAACCTTGACCATAGAGAATTTTTCTTTCAAATGGAGGGTGAGCCCTTTGGAAATGTCAAGAAAAATCAATGGTAAACCTGTTTGTCCGATTCTCATACTGGTGTGTGTAGGATATGTCATCCACATGTGATAAATCTAACAAATCATCAGTAGTTAAGGGTCCGTTTGGTACGTAGAATTGATTTTAATGGAAATGGAAATTGATTTGCATATGGAAATGGATATGTAGTTTAAAAGTACATTTGGTATATCTTGGAAATGAATGAAGATTTTATGTAAAAGTATCAAAATGCCCTTATCATTAAAATTGCTCCCTCAATCCTCCATTGCAAACCTCAAAGCCCTGGTCATCAGTAGACCGACCACCCTTGTTCATCCGGTGACCCCCTAGTCATTTTACTGACCACCCCCTGCTAATCCGACCGACCAACTACCAAACCTCAGACCCCATTGCAGATCTTGAAGACGAAGATGAAAGTCGGAGTTGAAGGCAAAGATGAAGCGACGGGGTATCTCGCATATCTGTCGCCGTTGACTAGGCATCTCAAAGACGAAGATGAAGACGAAGCAACGGGGTATCTTGCAAATCAAAGGTGCTCGTTACTGAACACAGTGGTCGGAGATGCTCATTGACGAATGGGTATTTGGAGGTGCTCGCTAATGAATTGTGTGGTTGAAGGTGATGCACGCGGGTGCCATGGGTGCCATGGAAAATTGCAGAGGTCGTCGTCGTGGGTTGTATCGTCGTTGGTTGTGCCATCATGGGTTGTGTCATCGCTGGTTGTGCACTTGTGCTGTCGATGGGGTTGTGCCTTCAATGGGATGTGCCGAAGTGGGATGCCGTTGTGGGCGGGTTGTGCCATCACTGGGTGCCGTGTGGATGGGCAAAATAAGGATTCCATAGAATTAGTTATATTTCCATGGGCTAGCCTAAGAAAATCAATTCCAACCATTTTTGTTGAATTGGCTTCCACCATTGGCATTTCTATGTACCAAATATACATGGATATGGAAATCAATTCCATTTCTATATCTATGCATCCCAATTTCATTAAACCAAACGTACCCATGGATATCCATGCATGTTTGTCAGTGAAAAATAAGTGGAAATGATTTATTGACTTGTCAGAAATTATTTTTGTCCTAATTGTTAATCTTCTTTTTTTATTACTTTTTTAATTGGAATATTGCCGGAGGAAGAGAGGCGCGTGTGAGAGGGAGCGGTGAAAGGCGCGTGGGGGAGGAGAGGCAGCATAAGGTACGAAGGGAGGGGGACGGGGATCGTTTGGGTCATTGAAAGTCGTTGGCTTTTCCACTGCCTTATCAGCTAATTTCATAAATTTTGTTAGGTACACGGAATGCGAATTTACCATCCTACCCCAATCGCTCCCCACCGTCAGGACGCTGTGTGCGGGCCCCACCTCCTCACCGGACGGCCCTCAGATGCTCCTCCCTCCTCTCATCCTACGATCCACGTCGCTCCTTTCTTTCTTTTTCCTTTTTGAATAAAAAGAATCGTATTTGGCAAACGGACGCCTCTGTGCTGTCTCTTTCACTTGTGGCAGTCAGTCTCCTCCTTACCTCACTCACTCATTTCCATCTCTTTCCTTTTCACTCTCTCTCTCTTAATACAAAGATTGGGGCTTTAAGCATATTATTATTTGATTATTACTCTAGTCGTAATCGTCCTGCATGAACCTTATTTCTAAAACAAGACTTGTTCTGTATTTAATTTTTCTGGGTTAAGTTGCATTCAATGTGAGCATTTTCTTTCCAACTACCAAATATCATATGGTAAATTTTTTTGCTAGGTACTTCACCGATGTCAACCCATCAGAGAATTACATGTTCAAGTTGATTCGGGTGGGGCTATGATATGTCCCATCTGGCCAGCAATCCGACCACATACATTGTTGCATTCCCCAAAGGATGGGACCTATGATCTTTGATTGAATTAGAGTAACACTTGCAAGTTGATCCAAGTGATCGGTGGTTTTGTTGCTGTTCTTTTTAATAACACTTATTATTCGATGGTAATTCCTCTTTTGGTGATAGTATCCAATAGTAATTCAATGTGTATGTATTATTTGAAAGTATTTTTCACGGTCACTTAGTATCAAGAATTTAGGATTGCCATAAAGAAGCTTTAAGACAGGGTTATGTATAAAATAACTTATGTTGAGTGCCACTAAAGAAATATTATAAGGTGTTGAATGTATAACAAAGTTATTAGGTTAATGTACAAGTTCATTCCGAAGAATTTACTAAGATACTTAGTCTCATGACTTTTCTTGGATTCAAGATTAGGACTCGTTTGAAAGTCCTTTTGAGAATATCTTTTATGAATTTCAATGCAGAACTTAGGTTTTGGAAAATATCTTTTACGGATTCCATGGCAAAATTTAGATTTTAAAAGGGTGATTGTGTTTGGGAAATTTTGGCTTTTACATATTCTGAGACAGAAAATAGATATAAAAGATAAAAGAAAAGGAAAGAAAAAATAGAAAAGATATTATTTATTAGGAGAGATTGTGTGATTTAACAAAAAAAATAGTTTTTCAAAATCTAGATTTCAAACTGAGATTTTATATATAAAATAGTTTTCTTAAAATGTGAACTATTAAACAAAACTTAGATTTTGTTTTGATGTCGTATTGAAAAGTGAAACCTAACAAGCTTTGAAGCTAGAGAAGTGTTAAAGAGATCAAGACAAGAAAAGAAAGGAGGGAGTTAGACGTTGGGACAAGAGGAGGGGGGGGAACATGGTGAAGTGGAAGCCACATAGACCATTAAACAAATAATGAACAGTTATCTAATTTAATAATTTGTGTATGAAATTTATATCCTTGCCTTGCCTGAGGCAATGTGGGACCCATTTAGGGTAGGGGCACCCCTGTGTGGGCCCACCCTGTTGCCTCATCCCTAGCAAACCCCATGCATTTCACAGTCCAAACTCCAAAGTCGGTCAAATCTCAAAAGACAGAAACAAGGAAGCTTTCACGATCCTATAAGCCCCATTCGGATGCTATGCACATTGGATGCCTCCCCAAAATTCATAATTAAACAGAATGTGACGTATAAATGTTTTTAATGTAAATTGAAATAAATATATAAAAAAAATTATCTCATTTTATAAAAAATACTGTTGAACGAGTTTTTAACTTTTACAATCGAAATGCCAAATAAGCGTATAAACGTTTACTCCTAACCCCCTCCCCCAACAATTATTCATCACTTACGCCCCTTTGTGGTAAATGAAGAACGGTACTCTATGGAAGATTTAGTCTCAGATCCCAAATAAGTACAATATTTAAGAAATTGTTTCATGAAGAAAAATATTTAATGAGATGTCACATTGACAACATGAGGTCATTGTATTGACAACACCATGTGCTGTGTTGACAACACCTCATGTTGTCAATGGGACCTCTCATTAAATATTTTTCTCCATGGGACCATTCCTTAAATATTTTGCTTATTTGGGACCTGAGGCTAAATCACCCGTACTCTATTATACACTGCTTTGTAATAAATAGTAATCTATTCCTATCTATGTATATAGGAACACTGTCCATTCTTAATATAAGAATCGGAGAACTAATTTTGCATACATTAAAAATAATTAGTTAAGTTAGTTATATATAATAAATACAAGTTGTTTCTATTAAAGTGTTATCTTCGAGCTAGGAGAGGGATGCCCACGGCAGGATTCTGTCCTTTTGGGTGTCGCAGTGAGGAGAGTGTCATACACGCCATCAAAGATTGTGAGAGAGCGAGAGATGTATAGAGAGAATTTCTTAATGCTAACCTTTATACTGCTTTCTTTTCTCGTGATTTGCAGGATTGGATTTCATGGAATGCAACCCATCAGCCTAGCAAGGCGAGGTTTCGACGATGGCCATGGCCGAAGATCTTTGCGCACGTTTGTTGGACATTATGGAAGACAAGGTGTATGCAAGTTTTTGACTCTACCAAAGCCTCAACGATGCATGTTTCATATAATGGAAGATGTATTGGGGGGAAGATTCTGCCAGAAAATTTTTCAGGGAAGCTCAGTGGGGGAAATACATTGGACCCCGCCACCCAGTGGAGTCATTAGATTAGATGTTGATGCATCAGTTCGCACGCTTAACCAGGCGGTGTGTTCTGGTCTTATCAGAGATGACCAGGGTTGTTGGATTTTAGGGTTCCAGAGAACACTTGGCTACGTCACTATAACTGCAGCTGAGATTCTAGCTATCAAAACAGGGTTGGAAGTGTGTCGGCTTCTACAGTTAACTGATATCCAAGTTTTCTCGGACTCTCTGGAAGCAGTCAACATTTTGCTTAGGGATCGAGGGCCGACTCACCAGTTGTGACAGGAAGTTGAAGCAACTCGTCACCTTCTTTATGGTAGGTGGAATGTGGAATTGTTTCACGTACCTAGAGAAAGTGTGAGATGTGCTGATATTTTGACCAAGGAAGATTGCTAAAGAGGTTCTCAAATATCCCTTCTTTGGAATGCACCACTGAGTTGTAGGGAGCATCTCCTTATTGATCAGTCTTTTGTAAGGGGGCATGTCCCCCATTTAGGGTAGTTTTCCTTTTCTTTCATCTTCAAGCATAGCTTGCCTTTGTAATCCAAAAAAAAAGTGTTATCTTTCATTTTAACTAACTACCTTGGGATAAAAACCCCTAAACGTGTAAAATTAGTGGGGATATTTTAGAGAAAACATTGTAAATTTGAGAAGCAAAGTTTAATTAGAATCTTATATTCAGAACTAAATATTATCCCTGATTATTCTTATACTAAGGAATCAAGGTTGCCATGTTTCATGCTTTATAGAAGTATGCAAATATTTTACTACTTCAGTTTGGTAATGATACTTTCAATTTAACTTAAACTTTGAATACTTCATAAGTTGAAAATTTCACATACTAGAGTTTAGACAACATATATTGAACCTGTTTAGGAATGAGGTAGAGAAGTACTTTTACGCAAATTGAGATAAATATATGAAGGAGATTATCTCGTTTCACATAAAAACACTATTAAACATGTGTTTGACTTATGTAATAATTATTCCAAACAAGCCTATTTATTCTTAGTGATAGAAGTGATAGTACCTTCAGAATGAGGTTTCGAATCCAAATGGCTTCGAATACGAAAAACATTTTTCGAAGGGCCACCCAGTTAAATTTAAAAATTCTTAAATATAACGTATTCATTCTCTTATAGGCACGAGGGAAATTTTCAAGTACATGATGTGGAATCATTGGGTATTAAAGCAAAATGAGATTGTAATCATTAATTGGAGACATTGGACTGCATAAAACTATCATGATTTTTTTATTAGGGTTAGACATATTTTTCACAATCTGATCTGCTTCGGGTACAAAGGCAATGTGAAAACCTTTTCTTAACTAAATTTGCTTTATACATTGGACGGTGAACCAAACACCAACCACTTGCTTCAAAACTATCACAGCTTAATAGCATTGCAAAATAGCGTGTCACCTGATAGATAGATAATTGATCCGTTTAGAAACGCGGTAGAAAAATACTTTTACATAAGTTGAGATAAATATGTGAATGATATTATCTCGTTTTATAAAAAAACATCGTTGAATGTGAATCTGGGCCCTGCAAACACTGAGCCAAACATGCACAGCCAACTCAAATGACGTTTTTCGCCCAAAAAATCCCACATCAACCCTAATCTTAATTGAACATTTTCTGTGCTTTTTGATCATGTTTGATTAAAAAGTTGTAAAAAAAACAATCTGGGTTCATAAGTTATTGATTATCCTGGCAAATCAATTTGAGGATGACAAGTAGATTAGAAGCCAGGGGAGCATGTGCAAAAGGTTGAAACTTTAATTGTATGTCATAGACATTGTTTGTGACTTATGTGGGTTTCTCCAAAATAGAATGATTAGGGTCACAATAGAGCATCATTTGGGTTCAAGACTAGTAATGGCACTAACATAGAGTGAGATTCTTGAAGTTGTTAGGTGAAGATTAATGATAATTGAAGTGGGGTTTAATTAATAACATTTTTTTTTCCAACTAACCTCATGATTACCACCTAAACTAACAAGGGTTTGATTCTCACACATTATGATAAAAAAAAAAGGTCTGCCAAAAAGTCTCAACCTTTTTCACTCACCCTATGAGATTCCTTGTACCTAAAGCAAATATTCTTCATAAAAGTGGCTGAAGCTTGAGAGTTATATCTTCCTTTTTTTCCCAAAAAGAAAATATCTCCTAGATATATATAAATAAATAATTGGAAAATAAATATAAAATAATGCGACTAATACTCCTTTATTCAATATTGTAAAAGCCACTTAAAGTTAGAAGGCAATTTTTGCATCTTTGATCAACCATCATTTTTCAATTAAGAAGCAGAAATAAAAGATATTTAATGTTAAACAGCCTTTTTGTATCATTGATCAACTATCACCTCTTGGTCAAGAGGTGGTCGATGAGGGACATTAGGTTTTCCTTACTTTTCATTGTAACATACTCATTTTGAGTTAATAGCTTAAGTAATTGCAAAAAAAATGTTATTTAACCAACTTGGATAGATTTAGAAAGTTGAATTAATAAGTTAATTATAATATGACATGATCTCTTTAAAACACTCACGTGCAATAGTATATTATATACAAGGACGAACCTACTTGGTTCCTAGCGGGTGCAGCCGCACCCATTGACTTTCAAAAAATTAGCTATATATTAGTAACGTGTAATTTATTCAACACCCACTCATTTGCTCATTTTAAACAAATTGAATTTTTGCTCAAATTCTTTTCAAAGAATATTAAGAACAAATCTTACTTATCTTCTTAAAAAATAATTTGCACCCCTAAGTCAGGGTCTTATCCGCCACTAATTATATATAAGTTTATAAGTAGGTAAATCAATTTTAAAAATGATAAATATAAAAAATAAAGTGAATCAATGTATTATATATTTACTATCAAATTTAACCTCGCTTCAACTAACTCCTGTGTTGAGATCATATTAAGTACTACATTTTAGGGGGGGGGAATACTCAAGCAATTAATTAAATTTAAATAATAGTACATCAACTTTAACATTAAAACACATCAATTACAATTAGAGGCAAATTTTCCATCCATACATAATATATGAAAACAAACAAATTGTGTTGGCCAAAAAAAAAAAAAGTTGTAAATGGTGCATCTACGGACATTCTTAAATATAAAGGCTTGAGGACTGAGGTCAGCATCTAAGAAAGCAATGTCAGGATTCGCCTTTTTTTTTAAAAAAAAATTACTGTATATTTTTCTAGAGCTTCACCTGTTAATGAGGAAATTCCCTACGGCTTTAAGCACCAAGGCAAAACAGAGCTTGTTTCATAGTAAAAGACAAATGTGTTCGTTTGAGTAATAGAGAAGTGCTTTTACCATTTACGAAATAAATGTGTGAAGGGAATTATCTCATTTTACGAAAAAAATTGTTAAACGTACTTTTGAGGTGTTTAAAAGTTTTGTCAAACAACTCCAATACATAGCTTTCAACCCTTCGTTCTTCCATTTCTTGTATTCTATAGTATAGAATCCTAAATCTACGAGCCAATTAACTAATTAACACAAATTTTAAAAAAGTTAGTTATGGTGAATATTTGATATTCATACGTTGAAAATGAAATTTTTACCATAATATCATAGGAATGAATTTAGAATAATGTAGAAGAATAATATTTATGTAAATTGAGATAAAATTTCTTTTATATACCCACTCTGTAAGTCGTAACACCATGTTAAAAAAGTAGCTTCCACAATTAATTAAAAAAAGCACAATAACAATTAAAAGTTATAAGTATATACTCACTCTTTAAGTCGTAAAATCATGTTAAAAAATAGTTTCCACGTTTAATATAAAAAAAGCACAATAACAATTTAAAGTTATAAGTAACATAAAAGTTTATTTGGATGTAAGATTGAAAATAACTTTTACAGATTTTGAGGTAAAACTTAGGTTTTGGAGAATAAATTTTGGAAAATAGTTTTTACATATTTCGAGGCAAAACCTAAGTTTTGAAAAGTGATTTATGTTTGGGAAGTTATTGACTTTTACGGATTTCGAGATAAAAAAGTGGGTAGAGAAGAGGAAAGTAAGAAAGAGAAAGAGAGAAAAAGTAGGAAAGAGTATGAAAGAGAAAATCTAGATTTCAAACTGAGGTTTTGTAACCAAAATAGCTTTTGGGAAAAAAATTTTACTTAAACAAAATCTCAATTTTAAGGTAAAATCTAAATTTTAAATCTAAATTTTAAAAGTGGTTGTGAAATCAACATTAAATTTACAAATTTGTTTAGCATAAAGTCAATGTCAACTTTTATATTTTATTTTTATTTGTTGCTTTACCCAATACAAATCGGCTAATGTACTGAATGATATTGTGGCAGAGAAGTTCAGGGGAGCAGAATCAGCAGTGACTCACAGAGTACTGAGGTCAACATTTGGTTGACTTGTTTTTTTTAAAAAATAATTGTTTGTGGGCTCTTAATTAAGACCCTCTCTTTTGGGCCAACTATTTGATCCATAT
>JANTPZ010002976.1:0-20211 GCA_025593235.1 Vachellia pachyceras
TTTCGACTCCAAGTGAATAATATTTCATATTGGTTTTATTCAGGCTCAAGGACTCTTCACTTATTTTCAAATACACTGAATTATATATATATATATATATGAAGTTGATTAAAGAGGCCATATTTTTGTAAAGACTCTTCAAACAAGGAATTTTATTTGTATAATTGTCAGCTCAAAAGTTTAATCTCGAATGTAACTCTCGGTGACCACACTTTAAAAAAAAGTTGATTAAAAATAATAAATATGTGAAAAGGATATGCTAGATATAATTAATCTTATAGAAACAATGGGAAAGAGGGATTAACCATTGTTGGAAGGGGTGCCTACATTTAATGTTTACCAATACTTCAAACAGATTGCCTTTAGTAGAAGAATACTTGCACCATCTAAGAAAAAAAATTGTATGCATGAACTTTGGCTTAAGGCTTAAGTGATAATTAGCACATATTTTCCTTTTAAGTATAATACTTCATGTTGAAAGCAAGTGCAATATGTTAAATATCATCCAAGTAGGTCAAGTGCAAGAAATAATTGAAGCTTGGTAGGAGCTGGCGACGTGCAAAATCAAATCTTGGCTTCAAAAGTCAAAGTTAATTTGGAGAAATGTTGATTGCATTTTGAGCATACACATTGTGTCGGTGAAAAAAAAGACTAGAAACTGGTGACACGGCCTCTGATCCGGTCTGGTTTGCTAAATAACCCCTGGTTGTATCAACCTGTTGCGATTCGAACTAACCCGAGGTAAACCTGGTAGATCAGCTCGGTTTGGTCAGTATACCGGGTTACTTTTTTTTTTTTAATTTTTTAAAAAAAACTAAAATACTTAATTTTTTAAAATTTGAAAGGAAAAAAACAGAGAGAATCCCTTCCCCATACAGGCCTATTGTTGAGTCTGTATTTACTCACCTTTTTAATTATTTTTTAAAAAATGATGATTTTTTTAAAATAATTTCAAATTTGAAAGTTAAAATGTAAAAAACAGAACCCCTTACCATATATATTTTGATATTTTGTTGGGATGAATATTTTGAAGATATAAATAATGTTAGATAATAGATAAGCTATAAGTATATGATTGATTTGGTAATTGTTACTTTGTTAATAATGGAATTTACGACTTAGTTTTTGGAATTTTCAATTTTGGATTGTTTAATTGTTTCAATGTGTGATTAAATTTTTTTTTAATTTTTTAGTTCTCACTGGTCTTACCCCTGGTTTGACCCAATGACCTTTAACCTACTGTCTTGTCTGGTCCAGTTACCGGTCCAAGTTTGATAACCTTGGTTTACACAATAAAAATAAATAAAATTATATTTATATCATATATATAATTTATTTTCCATAAATCATATATAAAGTTTTTACTGGTTATATTATAATTTGAAGATATAATTATATATATGCTATTTTTTCATTCTTTTATGTTTTTTTTGCCAACAAGAAAAGATTATATTGAAATCAACTGAAATTACAAAGTTTGAGAAGTACCAAACCAAGCAACCAACTAAAAGAAAATACAATAAACTCCAGCAAGAGTAAACAAAATAGAAACAAGCATTTAGCAAGAAATTTCTTTAACGTCACCCATCAAATAGATTTGTTCCTGTCACTACAAAAAAAAATACCGTATTCCTAGAGATTTTTCTGCGGATTTTTAACCAAAATCTATAGGAAAATGGTTTATTGCAGATTTAATTTGCTATAAGGTTCGTGGAACTTTAATTTCCTACAGGTACCTGCGAAAAATACGAAGGTAAAAATTCCCAGAAAAATCCACAGATAAAATTCGTAAAAGATCCGCAGGTAAAATTTGCGGTAAATATTTGCAAGTAAACATTCACATGAAAATCCGCAAGTAAAATTCGCAATGAAATGCGCAGGTAAATTTTGCAAGAAAATCCGCATCTACTGTACATACAGTTTAAAATGTGTTTTTTATAAATAAATATGGATATTTTTGTATTAGAAAATCAAAAAAAATGATTATGTAATTTTTTTTAATCATCAAATAAATCTGAATGAATCAATGTCATGACCAAAAACATATATTTCATTAAGAATTTACTAGACTAAAATCTACATGTGGAGACACTCCTTTCACTCAAACATTATGGTACCGAATGTGTATCCAATTGGCACGAAAATCATCCTATGATGAACAAGCTGTGTTCCAGCAAGAGCCTTGGGATCCCATGCTGTAGAAAATACCAGCAGGTTTTTCAACAAGCGCCTGTGTTCGCTATAAGCCTCCAGTTGAACCCTGAAGGCTTTGAATTGAGCAACCAAAAGGTTCCGTTCTTATCTCTTCCAACCATATAAAATTTCTGTGCACAGAAGAATAATCTAAGCAAGTCATGACATTAATGAAGATATGGAATGAATGGTTACATAAGTATTATTCCATAAAAACAAATGACCGTTCATGCAACATCGCAAGTTAAAAAGCAAACCATGATTCAGTAAATCATGAATAAAACGTCCCACATAGGAGTAGGAAGATCCAACCTCCATAAAGCATAGCAGACATAGTTTTGGGATGGGGATTCAAATTTATGGTATTCCCATGGAAAGATGAAATTGATACAAATGGCTATTTAGGCTTGCAAAAATATATGTGGGGACTTACAGACAAAAATATAATTAAGTCACAACATATCCATGCAAGAATAGTTTATTCCCCCTCTTTGGCAACCCTTCACTCTGTTTGAGGATAAGAATTCAGGGAACCAAAGAACTAACACTGTCAGAAAGATACATCGGGCAGAAATAATTGACGCAAGGAGGTGGTGACATTCTCTTCCCTAAAGGAGACGGGACGTGGTAGCATCCCTCTATCATATAAACGTGCAAAGGCATCACTGCAGCAACAAAGAGATGGATAACAGTTTGAAATAAAAAAAATACAATAAAAACCATATCAGATATAAAAATTCAACTTCCTTGCCTCAGAATGTCATTGGAAAGAGAAACTTTAAGCAAAACTACTATACATGTTTAGAGAATAAAGTCATTTGAGTACAAATAAATGCAGCCAACTTCTCATCATTCTCTTCATACATGTTTAAATCGCGCATGTCTTGCCGGAATAAGAATAGTCTAACCATTCACATCGATGAGCAGGCACATGTCTAGCCAAAGATAAACAACATATACAAACCCACTGAACAGACTCAAGTTAATGATTTTAAATTTATCATCAACTAGCCTTGCCTTAAGGTTACTAACCACATCAACAATAGGAATCAACCCATAGGCAGATGCCTCAAACCAACCAGAACTATTCTTAGAACATGAATCAGCAACCATAATCTTGTCAATATGATCTTCCATCCCTTCTCTTTTTCGCCAAAAAACATTCCACACAAATTCAACCAGGACAGTGACAATAAGGGTAAAGGTTATTGGTTTGAAATAAGCTTTGATAAGACTACAAGTACAAATAGTCTCACTAAAAGGCCAGGTGTAACTTGCCACACCTAATTTCACTACTCCAATATAATTAGCATTACTCAATATTGTGTATCCATCAACAATTTCAACTACATTGCCCTTCTCAAAACTCAATCTTGGAATAACTCATAAAAGACTATTTGATTATTGAAAGAACCACACATAAATAGAAAAGTCCCAATTACCATCCATCAATTTTTCCGTCAATGCCTGTAATACTTTCCTTAGCTTACTTGATTTTATACTAGAAACCAAGTATGAACCACTTAAAGACCTTCTAATGTTTAGAATTAGTTAACCAAGTCAAATTTTAAACCTTGTAATTGTTATTGTTTATCAGTACTGTTCACTTAGTAAATTTCAGAATTTTTGGTCAACTTTTGAGAATTCATAACTAATTCTAGAAAAATTAAAATTGAGTGGTTTCAAGTCTCTAAATGAAGCTTACTAAATTCCCTACAAGGAAAAAATATCAGTTTGTCCAATTGATCAATTAATATAGAAAAATCTGTGAAAAAGTATTATTTATTTGATCATTTTCATTTTTTTTAAATTTTCTTCCAAATTTGGACAACCATAACTTTTTGCAAAAAATTCCAAACCCAGCAAACTTTTCAATTTAAACTTGCAATTGGAACTATTTTTCCGGAAATTTTCATGAGAATTGAACTTCATTTACTATATCTCACTGTTACCTCAACTTAGTACTTTAGTAAGGGTGGTGGACCCTTTTATCACTTTTTTACATGCTCATTCCTTAACTTTCCATGCATGCTTTACTCATCACAATTAACTATCCTTCCTAACATGTTCACATGCTACTAACCATACATTAAAAGTTGTTGAGGTTTAACGTACACATTTCCAAAACCCAACGTAAAATACATGACACAAAATAACAAGTTCCAATTTGCATTTTTGAGGATATTTAAGCTTCTCCATGCATCCATCAACTTGCTCGTCTTTATTGGTACCTTGGCCTAGAGAATGTATATTTTGGGGGAGTGGAATTTCAAAGAATTTCCCATAGCAAAGTTACTAACACACGCATTAATATGCATAATATCATTCACATCATAGCTAGGCATGCATGAACATTTTATACTTTCATTCCAAAACAATTCACACATAGCCATGACATATTATAAGCACAACATAAAATGTTCAATCAACACATATGTGACATACAACATAGCACAAATAATAAACAATAATCCAGAGCAATATTAATGTAAAGTTAGTAACTTTGCTACCTTTGCTCCTTAACTTTGTTGGCTTCTCTTTGGCTTTTTGGAATCTTTCTATTTCCACTTAAATTCCTACGTATAACATAATGCATTTGGCATAAATAATAAGCCATTACAATGCAATAAAACACATTAAAACCTCCCAAAACTCCTCTTGAACTTTCGGCTCATAAAACTCTTAACTTTGCTAAAATTGATTCCAATACTTCCGAATTGTTTTCTCACTTGGAAGCATCATAATCAACAAAATCACACTCTTTCCGAATTGTTATCCCTTGCATGAATAGTGTCAGCTAGCAGCAATGAACAATGATTTCATACCAAAAATTTCATACAAGCTTAAATCAACTCAAACAAACTACCAATATGTTCTAAATTATGCATAGAGTTGATTTCTAGCATCTATTGCTTTTAAATCTGACTCTTTATCATTTTCTCTCTCAAAAACCTAAATTTTACAGTAGCACATACACACCATTTTAGCCAAAAATAAATTGATTAACTGGAAGAAGAAGGCTTGGAATCATGAAGTAGAGAAGATTTTATGCTTAGATCACACTTACCTTAAGTTTTTGGCTTGCTTTCCTTCTCTTCTTCCTTCTCCTTCTTGTTCGTCTTCCTCTCCCATTCTCTCTTTATTTTGGCCAACTTTGTGTGCAGAAAATGGAATAGAGAAGAGTGTTCAAGAAGCTTATAAAAATATGTGCATGTGTTTCTTAATGTGTGGACCCGTTTGAACTGAAAAAGTAACTTTACTCTGAGATATTCGACCACTTTATGACAATATTTGCTCTTGCTCTTTGTCTTGCAACAAACAAGCGGTGGAAAAGTACTTTTACCATTTACTAGGTAAATGTGTGAAGGAGATTATCTTGTTTTGCGAAAAAACACTGTTGAACGTACTTTTGGGGTGTTGAGAAGCTTTCCCAAACACCCCCAAAATATATGTGGCTTGATAAAGTTACTTTAGATAGATAAAGTTACTTTAGCATACCAAAAATCTACTTTTTCTTGTCGGAATTACTTTTTGGGAATTTCCTGATCATTTGACTCGTTTAGGGCCATTAAAAATTTCCAAAATTCATCTAGTTATTTCATAATTTTTCTTTCCTCACTCTGCTTCCAAAATTGTCTTTCATTAATTTTTGAAGAAAACCCTAATTCAGAATTTTTTAGGGCATTTTCCTTCCAATTCCAAGGAAATGATCACATGACTGAGACATAACGACTTGATCTAATTAACATGTAGATTATAGGGAAAGCAAGAGATGCAGATAGGATACAAGAAGAAAAAATTATTTAGACACTTAAGGTATGTTTCCAAGTGTAATATGACATTGACTATTGTGAAATTTTTATAACCTTTTTGTTCATGATGCTTCCCACTAATAGTTTAATATTCCTGTAATGATGGTTTAGACCTATTACTATTTGGGCATTGCATCTTTATTTTCTGATTTGTTGCTAACATCTCCTTACGTTCTTCTTGTAATTTTAATTATTGTTTGATTTTACAGTTGCTGAATTTGTGGGATTTGTGGTAGTCATAATTAATTTCTTTCTAATATATTTAGACTTTCTAATATATTTATCTTTTAATAATTTAATAATTTTTTACATATTTTTCTTATCCGACATAGCCTCTCACGTCCAACCATATAAGGGCTGAACTGACAAGAATATAGCCGCTCATGTCTAGCCTTCAAAGGGCTGGACGTGAGAGACACACCCTCTAGACTTTACTTGATTATGCTTCTAACATCTCTGATAAAGACGTCCAACATGTGTCAAACGTTAAAAGGCCTTTTCGCTGGACTTGAAAAATCCCTTTTGTAGTAGTGCAGGTATCACACAACCCTCATCACTTGTCCAGTTTTCTCTGTTCAACCCTTCTTCGTAGCCTATCCCTTTGTCGAACGCTCCTCAACTTTTGATCTGCCAAATATTCCTCTCTCCCACATCGATGGATGCAGGCGACAGCTTTGCCCTGGCTCCCTCCGGTGTCGATGGTTGAACGTGACATCTCTGCCTAGCTTCTTACACAGGTAGTTGGGTTCGATGGGCAATAATGTTTTCATATGTTTCAACAATATTCAAGGGTATAATGGGAAATCATCCACCATTTTTCTACAATTTCTATAAGAATTTCATGAAATTAAACAATAAATTTTCAATTGAATTATTTTCCATTTCAGTGTCTATCAAATATATTACCCTTAAAAATTTTCAATTCAATTCTCATTCCATTCTATTCAATTCCCTCAACCAAATGGGCCTAAAGATAATTTAACAATTGACAGTAGAGTCAAAGACATGGCACACTCAGAATAGGAGATACAACTACTACAAAAAAAAGATCTCATGGGAGATAAAAGAATTATACTATAAATTAAAGCTATCCAATATTAAAGCCATCATGCATATAGAACCATCATAATTGATTAGAGACTCGGCTGATAACGTGCTTTAAAATTAAGGAAAAGAAGCGCAAAGAAGAGAATTAAAAAACATGAGAGAGTCATTCTTATTCACAATATGAACTATAAAGTACATAAGGGATGCCTTCTATTTATAGGCATAGCTTTATAGTACAGGATAAATCAATTCCATGATTATAAAAGCTACTGTAGGGATATATGGCATGCGGCATCATAGAGATATATAGATATCCATATAACATTCATAAAAATAATAGGAGCATATTAAAGCCATCATGCACATAGAAGCATCATATCTGATTAGAGACTTGTGTGTTGAGAACGTGTTTTGAAATTAAGGAAAAAAGCACATAGAAGAGAATTAAAAAAATAAGAGAGTCATTCTTATTCGCAATATGAAGTACAAAGTACATAAGGGATGCCTTCTATTTTAGGCATATATTTATAGTATTAGAATAAATCAATTCCATGATTATATAAGCTACTGTAAGTAGGGGAGAGCAACAGGCGGGTGGGCTGCCATGTGGTGCAACACATGCCCTACCCATGGGTAAACCCGTTTTGACCTGTATAAACGGGTGAGTTGGTACAGGTAACTGGTTACTCGTGTCAGCAACCCCCCTTTTTGCCTCCTCGACCATTTATAGGTTGCAACAAAACACCGGAATTATAGCAGCAAAACATCAAGTAAATAGCTGGGGAATGCAACAAATAGCAAGGAAACAACCAGGGGAATGCTACTTGCTGGACACGTAGTTGGGAGAATGCAATTTGCAGCACACACACACACACAACATTTCAAATCCAAAAACTAACATTTCAGATTCAACATTACACTAGGAAGGAAACAACATTTCGTATTCAATAATCCTACCCATGTCCATCCAATTCTCACCCCATTCAAGCCTGGACATAGAAGTTGGGATTAAAGTATGAGGATCTTAGCTGAGACAGGATGGAAGCACAACACCACAACAATCGATGGAGACCTACGATGCTGCCGACTAGAGAATGCTGGCTGGAGACATGAGAATCTGAGACAAGTTTGTGCATTAAGGTTTTGGGGGATGAGAACTGGACTTTGGTGACTGGATGACGCCAATGGAGACCTGTGATGCTGCAAGCTAGAGAACGTCGGCTGGAGACTTGCGAATCTGAGACGAGTTTGAGCATCGAGGTTTTAAGGTTCAATAGCTAACGTGACGAGACGAAGATGAGTTACAGACCTGCAGCGGAGGTTGGCTCTGGCATAGGGTTTGGCAGTGGCACACGGGGTCACCGTTCACGGCTCACGGGGTTATGGTCTGGCGGAAGAGGATACAAGACGATGATTCGTACCCTAAATGTGGTCCAGGTCTTTCGTTGGGTAGAAGTATAATGCAACACGTGGCTTTCCTTGATATTCTCAAGTCATACTTGTTATTAAAGTCTCTCGAAGGGACATTGGAGCTCAAAGGAGTCGCTGACAGCGACTCAGTGAGGGTGAAAATAAAAAAATAATATATGCTAAACAGGCGGGCATGAGCACCCCATGAGTGAACCTGCATCCTGCCCCATTTATGGGGCACCCTGCTTGTTTTAGACCTGCTCGGACAGTTTCCAATTGGGTGGATTTAAACGGATTCGAAAGTGACGAGTCACGGGTGTGGCGGGGCAGGTTAGGTTTATTTGCTCACCACTAACTGTAGGGATATATGACATGAAGGATCATAGGGATATATCGATATCCATATAACATTCATAACAATAATAGGAGCATATATTAAAGCCATCATTCACATAGAAGCATCATATCTAATTAGAGACTTATGCTGATAACGTGTTTTGTAATTAAGGAAAAAAAGCACAAAGAAGAGAATTAGAAAACATGAGAGTCATTCTTATTCACAATGTGAAGTACAAAGTACAAAAGGGATACCTTCTATTTATAGGCATATATTTACAGTATCAGAACAAATCAATTTCATGATTATAGAAGCTACTATAAGTAAGGAAGAGCAATGGGCCTCATGGTGCAACTTGTACCCCACCAGTGTAGAGTCCCATGAGTACGGGCTTCCTATACCCTGGGAAAACCCATTTTGACCTGTACAAACGGGTATGAGTCAAAACGGTCGAGTTGGTATGGGTAACGGGTTACCTGTGTCAACAACCCCCTCTTTTTATCCCTCACCGACAGTTTACAGGTTGCAACAAAAACCAGCATTTTAGTAGTAAAATAGTAAGGAGTGAGCTGGGCAATGCAACAAATAACAAGGAAACAGCTAGGGGAATGCTACTTGCTGGACATATAGTTGGGAGAATGCAATTTGCAGCACACACACAACATTTCAAATCCAAAAACCAACATTTCAGATTCAACATTACACTAGCAAGGAAACAACATTTCATATTCAATAATCCCACCCACGTCCATTCAATTCTCACTCCATTCAAGCCACGGAAAAGTTGGGATTAAAGTAGGAGGATCTTAGCTGAGACGGGACGGAAGCATAACACCACAAAAGTTGATGGAGACCTGCGACGTTGCCGGTTAGAGAACGTTGGCTGGAGACTTGAGAATTTTGATGAGTTCGAGCATCGAGGTTTTGAGATTTGACAGCTGATGCGATGAGACGACAATGAGCTATAGGCCTGCAATGGAGGCTTGTGGCAACTGGCTCTAGTGTAGGGTTTGGCAGTGGCACACGGGATCACTGGTCACGACTCAAGCGGCTGTGGTCTAGAGCCAGAGGACGCAAGACGATGATTCATACACTAAATGTGGTCCAGGTCTTTCGTTGGCTAGGACTACAATGCATCACGTGGCTTTCCTTATTATTCTAAAGTCAAACCTTTTATTAAACTCTTTAGTAGGGAGATTAGAGCTCAAAGGAGTGGCTGACAGTGACTCAGTGAAGGTGAAAAATTGCCCATGTGGAAGAACCCATGTCCCACCCCATTTATGGGACACCCCGCCTATTTTAGACCCGCTCGTGACGGGTCCAATTGGACAGGTTTAAACAAATTCAAAAGTGAAGAGTAACTGGCGGGGCGTGCTGGTTGGGTTTGTTTGCTCACCCCTAATATATGATATGAGGAATAATGGGGAAATATAGATATTCATATAACATTCATAACAATAATAGGTAATATGTAAATTTAAGGAGATAGTTATGAGGGTAATAACTTATTTTTACACTGATAATAAATAAACTTTATGTTGAAAAAAATATACATTATTATTTTATGACAATGTACAAGATTCTTAGTCAGCATCCACATCATCCTTAACTAACATAGCAAGGTTTTGTGAACTAATGTCAACAGAGGAAACATTGCCCAATAAAAAGAACTAAAAAAACTTTATTCAAAATTAAGTACAATTATGAAAATTGACGAATTAATTTTTTAAAAATACTAGAAACATTAAATAACAGTTTAACATAATAATATTGGGGAAATACTTTTTTGTGTGCATTCGTACCAATGAGGGTATCGTAGCGAATAGGGGTGAGCAAAAATTCCCGGCCCGCCCGCCCCGCCCGCAACCCGGGAGTTTTGAACCCAGTTAAACCCGCCCAATTGAACCCGTCATGGGCGGGTTAAAAAACGGGCGGGGTACCCCATAAACGAGGCGGGACACGGGCTCACCCACGGGGTGCCCGTACCCGCCCGTTTAACCCGTTAGATAAATAAAAAAAACTCACAAAGCCCAGTCCACTCTCTCACGGTCTCACCCCTGTTCAAATAGAAGCCCACTTCAACCCAACTCCTTTACTCCTCACCCCTCAGGCCCTCACAAAAGCTGAAACCAGAGCCCCCTTCTCGAGTTCTCTCCCATGTCCCATTGTCCCATTGCTTGCGTAGTTGTGTGTGTCGGTGTGTGCGTGTCTCTCCACTCTCCAGACTCTAGCCGGCAGCATCACGCGACTTTCTTCAGCTCGTGAGTCGTGAGCAGGCGAGCGCCGAGCAGCGTCCTGCCATCCCCCTTCAGCCCAAAAGCCACCCCTGTTGTGCCCTAGTTCAACTCGCCATTCACCACGACCTCCTGTTGTCGTCGCTCGTCGATCCTCCTCCACTCGTCGTGCTTCGAGTCAGTCCTAGTCGCTGACGCAAGTTGCACCAGATTCGCTTGGTCCGCTCCACCAGTCGCCGTCGCAGGTTGAAGATTCACCAGATTCACCATCCGAAGTTCAATCGCAGGTCACAGGTCTGGATTGGAGCTTCAATCGAGGTCTGAATTGGGGCCCCCAGAGCGTCGCCACCAGACCAAGCCCCCAACCACTCATCGTAGCCTCCTAGCGTCGTGCGATGCATCCAAGCCGCAAGCGTCGTGCCGTGCCTCCAAGCCCCCAAGTGTCATGCCGTGCCTCCGTCAGTCACAAGTGCCGTGCCTTGTCTTCAAGCTCCTACTCCATTAGTCCAGTGCTCCACTCCTGTAAGTAACTGTAATGTTGAATCTTAATTGTTGGTCTTTGGATCTGAAATGTTATTTCTAGATTATTGAAATGGTGCTGAAATGCTGCTGCTGATTTAAATTGGTGTTGTATTCATTGGTTTGGAGCTGAAATGATGCTATTTTCTTTGCTGCTTTTGTTGCTGAATGCTGATGTTTCACTGTCCCCAAACCACAGCTGTTTCACTGTCCCCAAACCCCAGCTGCGTGTGTGCTGCAAAAAGTAGGGTTTGCTGTACGGGTAACCCGTTACCCGTAGGGATCCGCCCGTTTTGACCTGTACCCGTGTGTACGGGTCAGAACGGGTTCAACCACGGGTACGGGCTGCCCCGTACCCATGGGAACCTTGATGGGCGGGGCACGGGTTACCCCACGGGGCAGCCCCGCCCGTCCAATGCTCCCCCCTAACTATTGATTCAAGGGCTGACGGAGAAAATGGATCCGATAGTCCTCACTCCTCAGTGTAAAGGGAGGGTTAGCTACTGTCAATAGTCGTACACGATCATGCTGCAAAATCCCCACAAAACTTTCCAACCTTACCATCAATAATCCGCCTCCCGGCACAACAGTTAACTTTGTTTCTCCTTTTCATGGCACCAACAACTCTGATTGCCACCTTCTTCCATTTCAGGTCTTAGAATTGGCTTGCCAAGTCTTAAACGGAGAGGTTCCAAACTCTCGAAACTCATCGGAAAATGTCGGCCGTGTCCTTTTCGTCTGCCATGGCAACCTGCTCAGAATCTGCAATCCCGAGACCGAAATGCATTTGCTTGGCTGGTCTCAGAATCGCCGTTCGTAGCTATCCGGTGAGTTGATTCACTGGCTGCATGTTGCCTGTCTTCGGATGCGGAATAGGAAAACAAACTCTTTTGGCAGTAATCTGGTTGGACTTGGAAATCTAAACTCTGAAGCTCAATGTAAAAAATGAAGAGATTCAAAAAACGGAAGATAGTGTTTCTTGATGCCTTTGTTTCTAATATTGGTGCTAGCAGTGAACTTCACTGTTTGTCCTCGTTAGTTGCAGGCTGCAGCAAGCTACTTTTGTGGTCGTGTTAGACTAAATGGTGGAGACGCGAACATCTGCCGAAGACTTCACTGTTTGTCCTCGCTATTATGGATGTTTGAGAGGTTGAATTTTCATCTACTTAGTGAAAAATGTTCACCAGCTAAGGACTCTAAGAGATCGAGAAGTCAACACAGAAGTCAGTTAACCAATGACCAGGAAACAAGTTTCTTAAATGAAAAGGGACCGACTTCAGCCTCGTCCTCATACCTTGATGTTTCAAACAGTTAGCCTTTACTTCACCAACTTCGAGAGTTTCCCTTGTTATGTCCGCGGCATTCTGCGTCTCATAATTTGCTCGGAAACTTAATTTATTCAACATTGAAGTTTGAGACCAAGCGGAAATAATTAAATAAATAATAAAGAAACAAAAGATCATTCCTAAAGCCACTTTTACAGTTTCCATGCACATTGATGTTTTCCAACCAACCTTCAGTATAACGTTTCTCCAGATACTGTTGCGTCCATTGAATCTCCACCTTTGCTACATGCAAGTTCCTCCAGTACTCCCAGTTATGTTAGCAGAGCGCCCTCACTTTGCATTGCTGTCATATGAGCTACTGGTGAGCCAGCAAGGTGGAAAATTTTTCCGGCATTATTTGCTCTGTACTATAGTGGCTACCTTCTTGAGGTGCAACAGCTTTTCTTTATTTTTAACCTGACAATTCTTACTTCTGATACATGCTTGTTAAAAGCAATAAATATGAATGTTTTACTTTGGGCAGACTCACTTTCAAAATCATCGTTTTATCGGAATTTGTTTTCCCTCCTCAAGTTGCCTGCCTGTTGGTTTCCTTCGGCTCCTAAAAAACACATGTAAAATATTGAAGAGACTTGTGTTACTATCTTTCTTTTGATCTGACTTCTAAAAACAATAGAAAACTTCTTTCATGGGCATGTTTTTCTCCTGGACGAGCTCTTGATTCATTTTATAACTTAAAACGTTCTAGTTTATTTTTGGTACGAGTTATTTGCCTGTTTTTAAAATGTTTAATATTCGATTTAGCACTTTTCTTTATGCGTTAACTGTTAAATGTGCGTTTAACAGTGTTTTTACAGTAAATGGTAAAAGTATTTCCCCATCATTTTACCAAACGGGGACAAAAACATCATTATCTCCCACATGCTGCTTAATTAATATGCTCCCCATTAATTGCCCTGCTGCTTCCATTAGTTCTTTAACTTGATTATTAATGGTCACTTGTTTGAGTCAAGTCGTCCCAATACATATTAAAAAAAGGGATTGTAGCGTAATCAATTTTAAAAAATAATGATCCGCATTGACCTGCATCACAACACTGAGAGGGCAAAGTTTGTCGTTTTCTTAATTAATCCAGAATACAGATGGAATCTGTTGGGAGAATGATTTCACAAAATTGAGATAAATATCTAAAAGGATTTTTATCTCGACTTGTGTAAACCTGATTCCTAACATGATTGCCAAACATGTACTCTAAGTCCTAATTGCAATGAATCAATTGAAAAATGCAAATGATTTAAAAAAGTGTCTTCACTAAGTGTTTGTTTGGAAGTCCGGTTGAGAATACATTTTAATATTTCGAGGTAGAACCTAGGGTTTAAAAGATTCTGTGTGCATAGAAATCTGTTAGGAAAAATGAGTTTATAGATTCTGAGATAATTTTACAGATTTCAGTATGTTTTTTACGGATTTTGATATACCTTTTATCTTGGTTTATGTACACCATTAGAAACAAGTTTTCCCAAACATGCATTGTGCTTGAGAAATTATTGGTTTTTACAGCGTTTGAGGCAAAAAATATGTAAGAAAGAGGAAAGGCAAAGGAAAAGGTATGATAGAGAAAATTCATTAAGGGATGGTGTGATTTGATAAAATAATAATTTTTTCAAAACCTGGGTTTCAAATCAATATTTTGTATCCAAAATAGCTTTTTAGAAAAAAAATTTTGTGTGTTTGGGAACTCCATTGCGAGAAAGGAGTTCCGTTAGAAGAAATTTTACGAATTTTGATATGGTTTTGTCTCAACTTGTGTATATCATTAAGGGAACAAAGTTCCCAAACAAGCACTTTATATTTGAACAAAGCCTAAATTTTGGATCAAAATCTAAATTTTACAACAAAACCTAGATTTTGTACAAAGATTCTCATATTCCAAACAAACCCTAACACACATACACGTGAAACGGGGCAGTGGCATTCAGAGAGAATATGCTCGATTAACCAGACAAAAACATGCCCAACCACTATCAATTTGTCCTAACCCGCTTGAGATAAATAAAAAAAATGGCAATAAATAATTTAAACAGCACACACCACCAAAAAGATATACTTAATTATTGTCAGCATTCTTATTTATAAAAAATATTTTTGGTTTGTTTGTATACGTAAATAACAATCTGCTTTGTCTAAAAATTCAATCTATTTTTTCAATTTTTACTTTCAATTGATTACAGACAGTTCTCTCAAATCTCTTCCCTTCAGTTATTATCCCTTATATTTTCTCACTCATTTCCCTTCCGCTTGTCATCTTTATACATAACAATATGTTTAAATAAAAAATTATATCTCTTACATGTTTTTTTATACAATTGTATGAAAGTGGTTGGCCCACCTAGATTCAAAGGCATAACACCTAACTCATGATCCACTATGGCATATACCTGCGAGTACTGGAACAAGCCAAGCAAGGCCTTTGACAAATGAAATCATACATTACCCTTAGTCATTTAGGATGTGACCCATTAATTTCAGTGAGTGGAGACTTGACGCCATGAGCTGACGCGAATATGAGGTTTCCTTAGGGGATAAACACAAAATATAATGGTTTCATATCATCACACGATGGGGCACTAAGTTCAATTTCAATTTACAACAATACCCCTACCTTGCACTATCATTATTTCGGGTGTTAGAGATGGGCATTATTGTCAATCCATTCTCTGGTTTTGGCAAATGAAATCAGTGTATTGAGTATTGACCAGTCTGGTGAGTCAAGTAACACTGCTCTGGTTCATTGCACTTGCCAATTAAATTAGCAGGCATCGTATCCCCACTCGCCCTCACTCTTGATATTTTTCAGCTCTTTAGTCTCCATCATATTCGCTTCTCATAGTCCGACCTCTTTCCATCCCTCCCTTTTATTTCTAAATTTGCAGTGCAGGAAGCTGA
Organism: Vachellia pachyceras; assembly: GCA_025593235.1. Lineage (NCBI taxonomy): Eukaryota > Viridiplantae > Streptophyta > Magnoliopsida > Fabales > Fabaceae > Vachellia > Vachellia pachyceras. Next base: position 15,785 of record JANTPZ010002976.1, read on the forward strand.
ATATCGTTATGGAAGGAGAGAAAAGGAAAGGGAAACTGGAGAATGACGATGAAGAAGAAAGTGAGGGGGAGAAGCTGGAGAAATTCTATGCGTTGATACGAAGTACGAAGAATGTACGTGATCGTCTCCCTAACACCAAAGGCAAAGCAGATAAGAAAGATGATTCGAGAGAGAAAGATAAGGGTATTTGGAAGCCTAAGTTCCAACCGCAGGATTTCATTGATGATTACCAGCAATTCCGAGGCACGCATGATTCTTCAATTCCATCTCTTCCTTCTACTTCTGCAAAGAACCATGACGTTGTGCAAGTGGCAGATAAACAACCACCTCATGCAACCTCACCTGAGGCACCGCCGCCACAAGTTGAAGATGGTGGTGGTGGTGATGAGAAAGCAAATGACCATTTAGACCTAAACCTTTCCTTATAATTATACTACATATATTTATATTGTGTGCAGTATCTATGTGATTCACTGACAGTGTTAGTTTTCTTAATTAATCAGCATATTATCATTTGCGAATTAATTAGAACAAAGTCCCTCGGCTTCAGATTTACAATCCAATGGAGTTTTGTGTGTGTGTGTGTGTGTGTTAACTGAAGCTGATACTTGCTGCTGTAGGGCTTTTAGTGTCTATTATACAGCAAATTATGTAGTTCTGACTCAGTCGTCGTCTAAATATAGTAAACAAGAATTCTATATCCGAGTTTCAATATTAACTTCAATCAAACCGCCCCCTTACCCATTTACAATCCATTTTCGAGGCAGTACGAATTCAGGTGTACTTAGTTTTCGCCGCCCTTCTTTTGCTTGTTTGCACTCAAGCATGTATGGTACATACATGTACGTAGTACTTGAAACGAATGATGCGGTCGATCGGAATGTGTGGCTGGGAATCGCAGTTCAGCTGTTTCAGGCGAATGAAGATTGAGAGATCGAAGAAGGTATTTTCTCTGAAAGTGGCGGTTTCTGATAAACATGGAAAAGATAAGAGGACCACTAAGGGTTTTCTGAAATGATGGATGAGCGCAACCTCGCTTTCACTTACCTGTGCTGTCAATTTAAGACAGAATGTCTTCTGTTGCAATATTTTTTTCTTTGAATTTGAGAAATTTGCACCTTTTTTAACTTGTAACTACTGCACGGTCACTACCGTAAACTAAGAAGCAGATTATAAGGTGATAAGAACATGATCAGCTGTTAGTTAAAATAAAAAATTCTTGAAATTTGTAAAAATTATCTCGATATCTGTAAACTCCTTTCTCCTTCTTAACGGATTCCCAAACACACATATTACTGTTTAGATTTTTAAATTCTCATGTGATTAAAAAACTCGCTGTGTATATATGGAGAGAGAAATCCAGATACGACTCGAAAACGGCCTACCTAAGAAAATATCACTTTTGAAGAGAAAATGACTTGTCCTTTTGGTTACAACTACTCTTCTTTTTTAAATTTCTAGAAGGGGGCGATGACGAGAGAGAAGGAGACGATGGGCAAAAGGAAAGAGCCAAATTGAGAGCACAAGTTAAAGAGTTATGGATGTGCGTGTGTACGTGTGCGTGTGTGTGAGATGCACATGGCGTCAAGAAGCAGCATGGCTTGGCTATCTGGACAAAAAAGATAGGGACAAGTTAGCTGGACATAAGATGGAAAACAACTTGATAATTCTGAATACTGATTATTATTGATGCATGGTGGTACCATCTGCTGCACACTGATTGATTATTGATTCTTTTAGTGTTTTGCTTTCAAGTGATAATCAATGCCTGCATGATTTTACTTTGACGCATGGAATCAATCACTACTGACTTTCTTGGTTCCCTAAGTTAAACATGGGCTCCTTCAGTGTCATTGACTACTAATACAGCCCCAATGTATCCATACATTCATGAACCCAAACCAGAAAACAACGGCGCCACCCTTACTTCATTCTTTTCACAATTTTATGTGTGTCCATTGTAAGACGTCATATGTACATCAGGATCTGAGAAATTAAGGGAATGAATCGTATTTATTACTATTGGACAAGTTTGTTTGTCTGAAGCAACATATGAGAATGTTTATTGTTGCTGCTGACATAAGAGCCAGCATGGCCTCAAACTAACTGGTAGCTTCAAAACTCTGCTAAAAGTGGCAACTGCATGCTTAAACACTGCTAAAACTGAAGCCTATTACATGAAAGTGGCAGCTGAAGCCTATTACATGTCCCTCTTTAAACCGACTTTAAAATTAAGCCTCCCTATATATATATATATTTATTTGTATCGGCATCGTCGAAGCTATGGGGAGTGGTGATGTGATTCCAATATCGAGCATGGTTCTAGTGCATGCAGCTAGGTTATGCAGTCATGACCGTGACCTCCAAGCTTAATTTTGATACAGTCTGAAATGAACCCTCTTGTTCTCGTGGCTTATCGCCAACTCTTTGCCACTGCCTTCATTGCTGATCCTTTCGCCTTTTGGTTCGAACGTTAATAAATGAAGCTACCTAGCAAAATGTTTCCTCCTCTCATTAATTGGTTACATAATCATATGTATATTTTTGTTTTTCAGGAAAACGGCTTTCAAGTTGACGGTGCCCATTACATTTCAGATATTATCATGTTCCATGATAGGGTAGGCTTTTCGTGTTGGCCAAAAAAAAAAAGGCTTTTCGCGTGTGTGTGTATTCACCCTACTCAACCAACAATTTTCATTCCTGATAGAATGATTCATTACAGTTTTCACCAAACATTATTCTTAGATGACTTAAAATGTGAATACAGAGTTACAGTAAACCAGATCAGGTACTTCGCGGGGCTAAAATATTCCACTAGCTGCGACAGTTGCATCAGCAGTACTCACCAATTTTCTCCCGGCTTTCACCTTTATTCTCGCCGTCCTCTCCAGGTACCGAAGGAGTTTTTGTTTTATAGATTTCTTCCTGTTTTCTCGGGAATTCTTTTGCCAGATCACCTTCAATTTCAAGCACCTCTCGTTTAGTAGATCTCTTAAATTTGTTATGGCAGGCAAGAGGATGTGAGAATCAAGACGAACGCTGGCTATGGTGTTAGGGACGGTTACGTTGTGGGTGTTGGTGGAGCGATTTTTCTGTCATTCTACCATGGAAAGGCCATCAATATCTAGGGCAATCTGGGATTCACTAGGAATATGCGAAGAAATTTGGACGATTAAGCTCCATCACCGAAGCAAATTCGTTCTTTGGTACCCTGAGGAGATATGTCAACCTCTTGTAATCATTTCGAGAATCATTTTCACATAAATAAATCAAAGTAAAACTCCTCTCATTATTTATCTAGGATTATGTAAAATCATTTTCTAGAAGTTAATCGAAACACATCCTAAGTGATTGGGAGTGCTCTTATTTGGGCTCTATGGTTCATAATCCAAGTGAATCTGACATGTATATATGGGAGCTTGAATTATTATATACAGCAGCTAGTATTATGGTTTTGTTGAAAATGCAGGCAAACTTGTGCAAGAAGTATCGGTCTCCTTACAAGAGCTCCGCCTATAAGTGTGTCTTATGGCAAGCATGCAACGTGGGGTCATTGCTTTGAACGCCAACCCTCAGCTTTGCCACCCATAATCTGTAAACTCATTTCTTCCAACAAATTCTCAAACAAGTGTACGTTAATTTATATAAAACGATATTCAGTGTTACTAAAAAAACATGTAGTTGTTTTATTAAAATTGGGAAATAAAATTATATATGAATTATATATAACTTCAAAAAGGTAATAACAGTCACAAAAAATTCCTCTAAAAAATCATAAAACTTTCTTGTAACTTCAAGAAATTCAAGCAATTTCTTCTAACAAAATGAGCCAGAGATGAAATAAGTCTGGTATCCAGCCGAGAGCTCAAATAGAGGTTAAAACATCTATACATATCTTAAAGCAGAGATCACAGCATGCCTCTGCTTGACACGTGGCATACGTCCCCACAATTATTTTAATGATTACTTCTTTCAGTTTCTTATAAATTTAAATTTATACTTTTATTTTAAATTTAAATTTTATCACTTCTGCCACTTTCCCAACTAAGTTCCTATTTATATGGCATGTCCTGTTGTCCCCTCAACCGTTTGCCATTATCACTTCTTACAATTTGTTTTGAATTTAAATTAATACATATATTTAAAAACTTAAATAGTTTTCTATTTAATTCCCAATCTATTTTAAAATTAATAAGTATATTTATTAATTTATACATATTAATTTATTAAATCAATACTCTATTTTAAAAACTAATTAGTGGGCTAATAGTTTTCTGTTTAATACCATTTTCCCAACTAAGCTTTTATTTAAATTGATACATTTTGTATGCATAGTTTACTACCTCATCTTCTTTTAAACAAAGACTAGAGTAGAGAGTTTAAATATATTTAATTTTATCCTCTCCTTGTAGTTTCTATTGAAATAC
>JANTPZ010002977.1:0-19507 GCA_025593235.1 Vachellia pachyceras
GTGATATATGTGCCTACAGTTGGTGAGTCGCCTGATCTCGTCGTCGGCTTCGAACTCGTAGAGACACACGGCGCAGCTGTCTGGCGGGTCCACCAGGTAGGAGAACTTGGCGACCGGCAGGATTTCACGGATGAGCATGGCCGACACTGAGTGGAATTCGGGTACCGGGTGGGGCCAAACAATGTCGGGTTCGAGGAAATCGTGGAGACCCAGGTAGCGGAAGAGAATGGTGATGAGCTTTCGGATGAAACCCAGAAGAGAGAGGACATGAAGGAATATCTTTGGGAAGATGAGGTCTGTGTAGCCCACCGGGAATCCCATTACAGAGGAGAGATTAAAAAAGCTTGCTTTCGAGGTGGAAGGAGGAGGAGAGAGCGATGTGGAGGGAGGGAGAAATTGCAAAGGGGTGGGGTGGGTTGGTTATATAGAAGTTCGAAGAGAGATGAGAGGTTGCTGGGTGTGGAAATGTCGAAAATGGGCTTCGACTTTGTGGGGAATGACAGGAGGCTACAAAGTGGGAATGGGACAAATCTTCATTAAAATAAGGCTGACGCGTAGGGTCTCGTTGTGATCTTCTTTTCTCTTTCCTCTCCCATAACTTTTTACTGATGTCTTGTTCATTAATTTGAAAGATACGTAGCTTCCAAATTTGATGAAAACTTGGCAAAATTACATCAAACGCAACAAACAAATGTAATCAATAGGTTAAATTATACATTTAATTCTATACTTTTATATTAAATTTTAATTTGATTTTTTGAATTTAAAGGATGCACATTAATCCCTTCATGTTAACATCGTTGATTTTACTTAACGAAAATATTAATTCAATTATCATTATGTAATTAAAATATAGTAAAATATATTTAAATAATGATTATTTAATATACTTTTTTATATTTTAAAATTTAATTATATTTTATCAATATTTAATAGTAAAATCACTATTTAAATTTGCTGAATGATAATTTTCTGTTAAATAAAACAAACGGCGTGAAGAATAAAGAATTAAAAATACACTTTTTAAACATATTGATCAAATTGAAATTTGATGTAAACTTAAATAATTAAATGTATACTTTAACATAATTTATGTATTCTCAAAAATCTCAAACAATCACCATTTTTATTTTAAGGTATGATTCTTCCCGAACATTTGTGTGTACTTAGTTACACATGACAGCGTAGGAAATTCAGAGCTCAAGTTTTCCTATGATGGGCTTCTTTGTAAGAACGTTTACAAAAGTCAAAGGTAAGTTTAACAATATTTTTTCATAAAATGAGATAACTTCCTCCACATATTTACCTCGGTTTGAGTAAAAGTACTTCTCTACCGTGTTTTTAAATGGGTAACATATATATATATATAATGGCATTTTTGGGAAGCTCATGGTATTAAGTTTGGTTTTTTTACTGGAGAATAGTTTGAGATTTTAAAATATCTTCTACTAGTGTGAAACAATATGGTAAAGGCAAGATATCTGGGTGTTCATAAAAGAAAGGGCAACAGTCTCAATCATTGGTCAAAAGAGGGGTGAGGAAAAGCTGAGGTGTGACAGTGAAAATAGATAGCAGTGAAGGGTGAAGTAGAGTCACAGCTTTTGAGGAAACAAAACATAGTGAAAGATTCGTGATTGCATAAGAACTCATTTTCCTCACGTAGTGAAAAGATTCGTTATTGCATGGGAACTCATTTTCCTCGAATATCTAAGTCAAAATAAAACCATCTTGAAATCTGTATGATCACCTCATAAACCGTAACTCCTTATTCTCAACGTAGTTCCCAAACACAAACCAAACTAATGGAGACATTTTTGCGTCCTGCACCAATTTCCCCAATAGCAGTCACTTATGTTCTTGATCGATTTGTTTTGTATTTTCTAAATATAGTTGGCTTAATGAAGAATCAAAGCTGCTGTTTTGGACGAGATACTTTATTGTAATCAACGGCAATTTGATGGTTTCATGGATCAGTCTAATAATTGATATTTCTGTCGTAGCTGTAAATTCGATCTCTAGTCCACGCCAATGGGGTCCCTCTGAATTTATTTCAGCATGCATCACCTCTCATCAGTTGCATCATATGCATCCCAGTTACTGTGTATCATCACTTCCTTCCTAATTGGTTTGTTTTACATAAGCCGTGTGATTCCCAAGTTTGTTTCAGACATATTTTCTAGTGCTGTATCTGATAAAAAGGGACTCATTTTGTTGATAATGCATATGAATTACTGAATACAAATGGCATATATCTTCCAGCAAAGTTTTGCTATCATGTTTCATGTTTGTTTGCCTAGGTACTTACCTTTAATCTATCTTTGATGATGTCAAAAAAGGCCACTCCCGGAGGGTCTGACCGATAAGAGGCCAAGTGAAGGTTTTCACACCAACCGATCTTAATAGTTTCCGCGTTGTATTTATAAAACATAGCACACAAATTTGTGGGCTTTAAAAATACAGTAATACCTATAGCGCAGCTCAGCATGGAAGTTGAACTTGCTAATTTTAAATAATTAGTGTCATCTAATTGTTGGAAAAAAAAAGAGGAACCATAATAAAGCCAGTGGCAAGATAAAAAAATTACACTACTTATCCAATGTCACAAATTTAAAGTGGGGCAACAAATATACATGGTGAATTATATTGCAGCTGCTACCATGTACATCATCACCCAATCTCTATCCTATCCTGAATGGGTGTGCATGATATACACATACATACACAAGTGATAACAAATTGTTTCTATTCCATTTATGAGTTCACCAACCTTCCTTTCAATGATGATTTTCCCGTTTATCTCTGATCGCTTTCAGGATCTTAAATGATTTGTTTGTTTCAGTGGAGAAAGCATTAATACCCATGCAAGATAAGAGAAGACCCTACGTATCATGACTATATGGCCTCCATCCTTTTTAATTAATGACACTCTTCTTGGAGATACAGCAGTATGTGACTATATTCCAGTTCTTAATGCAAAAGTTAATTAATTTATTTAAAGATTGGCTAAGCTAATCAAATTATATATTTATCATTTTTTAAACCAATTTACTTAACTTATAAACGAATATGTAATCTAATAATATATATAAGTATTTCGGAGTTTATGTTATAATTAAGAAATTTATTTACATTTTTAATTTCTTAAAAAGGTGAATTGACTCTTATCATCGTCGACATCAATGCCTTAAATCACTTTCGAGATTTTTTTGCATCAAGAGTTGAAAAGCCATCTCAATATCAGAAATCTAAAGTCTTAAGTCTTGAGTTTAAGTTTGGGTGAACTCAGAAAAAAAAGTATGGACTACCTTTAATTGATCCCACACAAATTAAAACTTAAATTTGACTCAGTTTGATAATCTTGTTAAAAAAATCTGGAATATTTATCAGTTCCATTCATTCCTAGGATTCTTATTCCCACTCACTTGTTTAATTTCCTCAAAGAATCACTCGTACCTCATTGTTAGCACTGCTCCAAACTTAGGTTTGACTTCATATCACATCAAGCTGTTAAATTTCCCTTGATTAAGTATTTTTTTAAAAAAAAATGTTTACATTTTTAAACGTAAGTAACAGATATATGACTTACTTGAATTATTAGGCTGGTGGGTACTGGGTATTATTCAAGAGCACGCACCAAACCCTAATTTTAAAATCCAATACAAAACGATGAACTAAACATTATTGAGATATGTTGAATGTCTTATCATTATCATTGTCCAGAAATATTTACACACTCACTCTCTTATATTATTCATGCTCTATTTAATAAAAATGTTTCAGATGTCCTTTATTATAGAAAATGGAAATAATTAAGGAAATCTATGGGATATGAGATTTATAATAGAGTATACTTTAAAATATTTTTATTGGGAAGAGCATGGGTGACGTGACATTCTGAGAGTATGTAAGTATTGCTCCTGTCCAACCCCATAATTAAAGCATCTCCATTAATTGCCAGCCATAAATGGGTATCCAAATTTTAAGAGGGGCTTGTACACGTTACTTTGATTAGTTATGGGGTCTCATATAAAAAAGAAAAGGATTAATTGTTAATTAGAATCTATAAGGAGATCCCTAGAGCATAATATATATATATATATATATATAGGATCCTGAATGTGTCCTGGCGCAGCCACGACCTCGTTGAAATACCAATCTACCAGGACATCACACACATACAAAACTGGTTTATTTTTCACTTCAATAAAGTGAGGTTAAATAGTTGATAAATAAGCATGAGAAGATGGAATTGAAAAGGATATATTATGGATCGTCAATATAATCCACAGTTAAATTTTTTGAGAAAATTAAATAAGTAAACTACACTATTTTAGATTATATACATTTTGAAATAATTATATATATTATCGGATTATATATCAATTTATAAATTATATAAATTAATTTAAAAAATAATAAATATATCAATTTATTCAGTTTTATTAATTTTCTTAAAAAAGTTAACTTGAGTTTATATTAATTATGTTAGAACCAAGAGGTTAATTAACGTGCAACGTGCTTGACCCACATGGGTCAAGATAAAGGACTTGTATTGATATATTACTATTGGGGTAAATTAGCTGGTCTGACAAAGTGTCTGAAAGCGGCCGAGACAACCTTGGTCCACTCTCCATTTTTCCTGAATCGTTTCAAATTATTCATTGTCCGGTGTCTGTGTCCACCTCCCACTCAACTTCATTGTTATCCACGTACCAACCCATCTTCCCTTTTAATTTGTTTCTTTCTTTCTCCATTCTCTCTATCTCTCATATCTTTGGGTATTGCGATTCCCTTTTGGCTTCTCTTTGAATCTTATCCCTCTGGTTCCACTTTTGATTTCTGTATTGTCATATTCATATATATATGCTGCTACGTACACGACTGCATCAAATGTTATTATTATGATTATATATCGATCGTTATTGTTTTACGGTGATTGTTTGTGAATGATTTAATTTGTTCAAGGGATCGATCTGTACGTGCGTTTGGAGCAGGTTAATGAATGAGTGAGGCAGATGATTTTCTTTTGCTGATTAATTCTGGTTCAGGCTTTCTCTGGCATATGGCTGTACATTTAGAGATAGGATTAACAGGTCATTAGGCCAGCTAAATCCAACTACGATTGCTTCTCTTTAGAATCTAAATATAGTACAAACGCGCTTAGTTTATATACTTGCCTCTTGCCACTTTGATTTTTCTAAGGAAAATATCTGATTCTCAGCTGACATGTGAGTCAATTGGGGTCATATAAGGCGGAAACGCCCCATTTGTTGGCGATTACTTCCAAAAGTTTTAGTCAAGGAATCAGAATTTGCCTGCCATTCATTATATCTAGGTTCAAACTGCAAAATCACATATCCTGTGTTAGTGGTAGGTTTGAAAGACGAAATTCCATACAGCCAAGCTTGTCAGATACTGTCCATGCTTCACGACAAGGGCCTTCATTTGGTAAATCACCAGATAGTTTAATTTAGTGAGACAATTTTGCATCGAGTTGCACATTTTTTATAGGGCAAAACCAGAATGGTTTTCGGTCACCATTACATATGTGAGTGATATTTATCATATTCCCTCCCTCCCTCCCTCTATATATCTCTGTGCTGCTTCTGCTTAATTATATTGGACATGTGAGAGCACGTTGATGTGGACAGAGAATGTTCAAAGATTAGCAAGAAACAAGAAATTAAGGTGGTTAAGACAGAGAGAAGAGAGGACCATATACGCACTTTCTTCTTTCAGTATGTCCTTTGTTTTTGGGGATATTGAAAAACGCTAATCATTGAGCCTCATACATAAGAATCGTTTCATTTCACTGTCTTTCCTTCGTATCATTGCGAAGCAGCTACACAAACACGCACTTTGATTTCGATCTTGTTACGTAATAAATGCTTGATTGATAAAGAAGTAACATGAAAGATAAATATATACAAATACACAGGCGATATATCCAACTGGTCCAGGATACAGTTCGCATGAGTGTACCGTAGCCTGAAAATGAAGAGTCTATTATAGGTATAATGTAAAGACCAGGTGGGTAGTGGCGCGTGAGAGTGGAAATTGACTGGGAAGAAAGGAAAAATCCGTAGGAAATTCTGAAAAGAAAAATGTAATCATTCAAAAATCCAATTATTACAAGTGAACCTCATAAATACTTTTATAATTCCTTATACAGAAATCTATTGTTATATGCTACTTTGTGAAATTTTTTGGTGATTACATTTATCGTTTGGAATATTACAATGATTAACCTCCAATTATTAATTATTCACGGGAAGCCAAACAGCCAGATTATTTTGCATGTTTCTTTAAGGGAAAATCACTCTTATGTTCTCACGAATGGGTCTTTTTTTTTTTTTTTTTACCGAAAAGGAGAGCTTTCATTAATAAGCACAAAAACAAATACACAAACCTGCAAACAGTAAGCCTCCTACCAACTATAACAAAGTTCTCAAACAAACAAAAATCATCAACGAAGGCATTAGCATCCTTTTCCAAAAGTTGTTGTAAGCAATTGGGAGGTCTCCACGCCCAATTAGAAGGACACGACCCCCTCACTGAAGCTTTAGCAACCCAATCAGCTACTAAATTTGCTTCCCTCCAGGAGGGTGCCACCTATTGATTACCTTACTCCCTGAGTTTTGAGCAACAACAGTTTCCCCAACTCCCTATTTACCCTTTGAGCTTTCCCAAAATTCATTAAGAGTCGCCATCACCTCTCTCCTTGCCTCCGAAAGGAAGCCTCTCTGCCAGCTTTGCACTCTTCTCTTGACTTTATCAATTACAAAATTCACCGTTTGAAATTTTGATCTCCCCTAAGTAGTAGGCAGTCCCAAATAATTTCTAAGTGTGTCTACCGCTGCAATCTGTTCACCTACTACATACTATTCCTTTTGATAAAAATTCCATGTAAAACCATCAGGACCTAGGGCTTTTGAACCCCCAAGTTCAAATACAGCTCGTTTAACTTCCTCATTAGAAACATATGCCATTAGTGCTTCATTTTCATGTTCAGTAACCACTTTATCCATATAATCCAGTACAATATTGAAATCCCTTTCTCCTGGCTATCAAAAAGATTAGCATAGAACTCTTCAAAACACTTCCCAATCTCTCCCTCTCCCTCTCCCTCAGCCCAAAGTCAACTTGCTTCCTTAGCCTTGTGATCTTATTCCTACATCTTCTTCTTACGGTAGTCATATGAAAAAATCTAGTATTTTGGTCTCCACATTTTAGCCATTGCACCCTTGACTTTTGGGCCCAGTAAGTCTCCTCTTGCTCCCAAAGGATATTCAAATTATTTTTCAAAGTAGCAAGCTCTTGCGCTGTTGCCTCATTCCATTCCTTAGCTAAACAGTCTTGAATATGCCTCATCAAGATATTTATAGCCTTTTGATTATTCCCAAATTCCTTAGTATGCCACTCAGACAGAATCTTGCTTAAAGAATATAAGCTTTCCACAAACTTTTCCAAAACCACTTCATTACCACTATCCTTCGAATTACTTCTAACTAATTCCTCAAACTTGGGATGAGCTAACCATCTTGGGAGTCAAAAAATCACTATACTCAAAATCCACTAGTAAAGGACAATGATTTGAACCAATTGAATTCAAAACATTGCATTGTCCCTTTTCAAACTTCTCCCTCCAAAAAATATTTACTACAGCTCTGTCAATACGTTCTCTGATAAACTCCCCACCCTCCCTGTTATTAGCCCAAGTGAATCTATAGCCCTTGGTTTCCATTTTCATCATTTCACATTTCGTAATAAAATTCCTAAACCTCTCCAGCTCTCTATTTGAAACAGTTCTCCCTCCTTCCTTATCTGAATGGTATAACATGTCATTAAAATCACCTAAAACCAACCAAGGTGATCCTCCAACAGGTCTTAATCTCTTCAACTCAGACCACCAACCCGGCTTTAGACTAGCTTCAATAGGCATGTACACACAGGTGATTGGTCCCAATCCCTTTCCGTTTAAACTTGCCTTCTCAATATGAATGAAACTTCTATCATCTTTTCCAAATGAAACATTCAATCTATCATTCCACCAACAAGCTAATCCACCTGATCTCCCTATAGGATCAACATAAAAAGCATTCATAAAACCCAATTTACGCTGCACTCTTTAAATTTTTACCCTTTTTTATTTTTGTTTCCTCCAAAAAAACAATCACTGGTTTATGTTTTCTGCACAGGAACCTTAGATGACGAACTATCAAGGTGGTTCCTAAACCTTGACAGTTTCAATATATGCAAATCATTGGTCATCGGTGGCTGTGAACAACCAGCCACCATGCCCTCCTTCAGCAACAAAACCATCCCCAGATACCAGACTAGAGTTCAAATTCTTACCTTTAAAGAGTTCCCTCTTCACCTTTCCTTTTTTCTTCTTCCTCTTTGCATCATCTTTATCCATCCTCCCTGTAGCAAACTGAAGTGGACCCGCAAACTCAAAGGACCGCCCAATGAGATTTTACTTTTGAAAACAAAGAGAATCATGATTTTCTGTTGCAACATTACCACCCAAATCATCTTCCAAGCCCACTTCCGTTTGCTCCAAAAGCCTTGCCGCCGCCTTGCTTGGAGACTCAAATATGGAATTTTTACTCCTCTTAGCACCGGGAGAGTCCCATTCCTCATATTCGCTAGCTCCACAATCCCTAGACCTCAAATGGGAATGATTGCTCCATCGTTCGTGCTGGCTTCCTTAGGGTCATCTGGCAATTCAACACAGTAAGAAAAACCATGTTCATTTATTTCATAAACTACTCCATTCTTTATTTCAGCCGACAAGTTGGAATTGGGCCTCCTAAACCATTTGTCCAGCCCATTAGTATTGCAATTTCCAAATAAAGCATTGAGCCCAAAACCTTTAGCCCATCCAATTCAGGTGACGCCACCATTACGTTTTGGGCCGTTCCACATCCCCTACCATTAGGCCCACACTGATCCTTTACCTCACATGAAAAACTCACTACATCTGTAACACACAAATAATTTAATCCTCTCACACTTTCCGAAGCAGAACACCCTCCCATATCCTTGGAAAAGGCAATTGAACTAAAATCTTCATTACTCTTCTCGTTATTCACACGCCCATCTGGAATCACGTGCCCATAATAAATACTATCACCTTTCCCATGCACGTCCCTTCCACTCCCTTCCTAGCTCGTCGTCTTCTTGGCCGGAGACATTTCCGGCTTGCATTCTCTCTTGGTATTACAGACAGCAGGCACACATATAGAAGAATCATATCTTTTCCTTTGCTGCACTACCTCCTCCACTCGAGCTTCACAAGCTTTACAATCATGTCCCAATCTTCCACAATTAAAACAATATGTAGTTAACTTCTCGTGCTTAACCTTAATTCCTGCATTTTCCTTCATCCCTGGACGAGGCACATTGAAACCTGTAACCAAAGGCCTATGTATATCCAATTCCACTTTTGCTCTGCCAAAACTGTGCTTTAGACCACTCTTTTCCTCAGGATCCTCCAATTCAATGACCTTTCCAATCCTTTCAGCCATTCTTCTAATACCAACCTTTGACATACCCTCCGGCGGCACATCATGGAACTGTACCCAGAAGGTGCAAGTATTAACCTTCTCACGAATGGATCTAATTATTAGAGTTTTACAACAAGTAAACATCAGGTAATGACAAGTTATGACGTAAAAAAGGATAATAGTATTTATACCACCAATTTGTTAAAGGACTTTCTAGTGATCATATTTCTTTCTTAAAACCTTTTCGTCTCCAGCATGTTTAAGCCGGCGAGAATGAAGTGATAGGGTACAGTAAAACTCAAATCTGGATTTGGGTTAGCTTGGTGGAGATGCATATAGATATGGCCATGTTTATCATAGCGCTGTAAAAGCATGTTCTCTTGAGTCGAGCAAAAGCCCTCTCACAAAGAGACACGTTCACGCCTGTTTATCAACTGGAGGAATGATGATAGTTAAGTTAGTGGTAAATCTAAATGTGGGTAAAAGAGGACATAGAGACATGGGTAGGGCCAATGTGGGTACGTGGGATGTCTGCTGTTTTGGAGAATCCAAATATGCTTTCAACTTTGAGTCTCCAAACACTCATGTGAATTCCCAAGGGATTCCACTTGCCTATATATGTTTCCCTATTTTATTATCTCTCTCTCTCTCTACGTACTTTTCATCAATTTCTTTTACTCATATTCTTTTATGAATGAGTGAATATATGGTTGTTATTATTGTTGAGATCAAAACGACACGCCATCCTCTCTTTAATTATTTGATCTCAATTCTATTCTTGTTTGCTTTCCCTCCATTCCTTTTTAATATACATGTATATAACCACGTTTCTTATGCTTTTTTTTTTGTCTCTTGGATTTATTTGAGGTTTCATGAAATTTGATTTTTAATAAAATGATTCCTTTTTATCACATTATTTCTTTAGGCAAGTGGATAGTGTTGCTGACTGTCTTGGTGTTTATAATTCCTAAAAAAATGATTGATTGTTACTGCTTAGATATTCTTCAAGTTTTCCTCTCTTGAAGGCTTCAAAGCTTCATTTCTTCCATACATATTTTGGGGGGGGGGAATTGGTGATTGTTCCTTCTTTTCTCTCTCCCTGGTGATTATGACCAAATGGATTTTTTTGGCCAAACACTCATCTTGGGCTCAGCTTGTCGTCTATGATGAATACAAAACCAAAGCAGCCTTGGATCCTGGTCTCTTGGGGATGCAGTTCATAATAACAAGAGGGCTTGAACTAAGACCTATAACAGGCTTTTAAACTTACTTCTAGCCCAAAACAAGTAGCCAACATTTTGAGCTAGTACGCTCATGAAACCAGAGGCAACGCGATGGGCCAATATGGATCAAAAGAAGAGATTTTGGTATACTCAAGCCATACAAATATAGGATAGATAGCCAATGGATTGAGTCGAACGGAATGAGATAGTCCCTTGTAATGTAATGAATTAATATTCAATTTCCTGCTGAAATAGGCATCTGCATTTAGTGTACAATTGTGCTTGAAACAAGATTAATTCCATTAGAAGGATAAATGTGCCTAATAAAAAATTTCCAGTATAGATACCGAAGGAGTTGAATTCATCGAAAGGGACTAGTTGCTCCCAAGTCCCAACATACTGGAAAAATTTTGAATCTTTGTTAAACGAGGTACCAGTATTTAGGGCATGATAATACCTAGAACTTAATTGGTTAGAAAAAAAATTTGAAGAGAGACAATTGCCTTGAGTGTTTGGCACTTTGGGTCAAAGATAAGACCCTGGCTAATCTGATGTGCGTAAGATTCATTAGCAAAAAGCCTCTTGTTCCTTACATCCCACCGATGAAATTTTTTGGTAAATAAGGTTTTAATTCAAGTCATTTGGGCCAAAAATAAAAGATCAGGGACCCTCCAGGCCGCACCAATCCCAGGTTAAGCCTGCCATATTGCCCTGCATGAACCAAGTCTGAACCTAGATCTGAAGTCTCGTACACCATTAGTCTAAGATTACTTGACAGAACCGAACTCCTGCCATTTTATTCACAAGAGAAAATTTGATGCTTGCAGGCTAGAAAGCTATTTCTGTGCATGAACAGAGATGAATAGTCTAAAGCACTATATACCTGTCAGCAATACAAACATTAAATCAACATAAGACCACAACACTGCACTCTTCGTATTCTTGTCTTCTCTCTCCCCACTCACTGGTTTGGCCAACCTTCGTTGATTATTAATTCTGTGAATGGGGTTAAGGGCGGCATATATTAAATGAACTGGGGCAGCAATAGTACCCCATTCTCAGGTCTTTTAATTATTGGGAGATGGGTCCCCAATATTTATGAAGCTGGCCAGCGAAGAAGACAGCTTTGTTCTTCAAGCTTGGGATGACAGATGCTTACCCTCAACATAGAGAATAGTAAAATTCCATCTCTCTCTCTCTGCAATGTGCGTGCGTGTGTGTGTGTGTATGTATGTATGTATGTATGTATGTTTAGCCTCTTGATATATAGTAGAATAAGGCCATATTGATGAGCAAGTAAAGTATTTGTGCCCCAGCACTGAGAAAAGGGCAAGGGGGCACAACAAATAAAAGCCAACTCCTAATAACTCAATTCATTGTGCCAATGAAACAGAGACACGTCCCTTGGCCGAGCATTCGTTTGCTGAGATGAGCCAGAGAAAGTGGTGAAGCAAAGGGGATGAATGGAAATAAAAAGTGGGATGAACAAATGTCACGTGTGATGATGCGACATAATAACCATTCCTTCAAAGAAAAGAAACTTGGGCTCAAAATGTGTAAATTAAACAAAATGATGCTTCATTCTTAGGATGCATACGACACAATCATAAATCTCCTCCAGAACTAAAAGAATGCAAGCAATGCTTTAGACGTTCATGGAAGATGAGTTAATTGGTCAGATGGTAGCGATGAGGTCACTGAAATATCCTTCTCATGAAACATACATACGCATTCTTCTTTCAAGCACAATCACACCCCAAATACCATTAAGCAAGGAATTTGCTCGTTTGGAAATCCGGTAGAGAAGTATTTTTATGCAAATCGAAGTAAATATATAAAGGAGATTATCTCGTTTTGCGGAAAAATACTGTTGAACGTGCGTTTGACTTTTTCAAATACTTCAACAAACAAACCAAATGCAAATGCTTCTTTACACAAAAATTCAACTATTGATTAATCATGTTATAACAAACGGGGTTCTTGTTTAGTTGATGCGATGAGAGAATATTTTTTTTCCCGCTACCATCATGGATGTATTAAAAGTTAGATAAATAATTTTAAACCTATTAAAGAAATTGGTTATCTATAAAAGAAATTAGTTAAATAACTAATTTCTTTTTTAGGATTAAATAATTAATTTAGACATATTAAAATGCATTATTGGGGGTTTATGAAATTAATATGATTTTTTTAAAGAATTATATTTAAAGTGATATTCAACCTCTATGATCGAGAGGAAGTGTATTTCCACTGACAGGAATGAGACTGAAACAAATGGTTTGGCTCATCTCGTGCACTGCCGTCTCAGCGTCTCCTTCACGGCATGACATATTCTAAAACCCAAACCTCGAAGTTAAAATCATGTCGTCTGCAGAAGAGGACACTTCATTTCGCAATCTCTCTCTTGATTTAATGCCTTTTCTCATTCACTCCTCGCTGTTCTCATGTCTTTTACTTCCATGTCACTGACTCCATCCCGCCCCCATCTTCTCGTTTCCATCGCCATTTAATTGCCCATCTCTCTCTCTCTCTCTCTGATGCCGATGCCCTAAAGGACAACAAAACGGAATTCTTGTACATTTCATGGCAGCCACCACAACTACTACAACCACGACCACTGCTTACCTCAAGGTCCACAACCAGCCCTCCAAGCCCAGGCGTCGCAAGCATCGCGAGACAACCATCTCCGCCTCTGCTTCCTCCTCCTCCTCCTCCTCCCCCAACGACGCCGTTCCCTCCTCCTCCTCTCGCAGCATTGATCCACCCGCCTTTGTCTCCCCCAACCATTCTTGGTACTGCCCCGCCTCTAAACCCATCCCCACCCCGTCCGACCACCCTCGCCGTCTTATCAGTTCTCCGGACGCTTCCTTTTTTAACCAATCCGCATTGCCTTCTTCGCCTTCAGATTCGCCCTCCACCTACAGGGTTCGCTTCTCGCCTGGTAGGTTTTCTCCGACCATGGATTTTGGCTACTCGGGGAGCCCCGCCAATGGGCACTCTTCTCAGGAATCGTTCCCTTCTGGCTTTACCAAGTTCAACTCCGCCCTCACCGCGGGGTTGTTGAATCCAATGTCGCCGCCTCCCCCTGCCGATAAAACTCGATCGAGCCCCACCCTCTTTGAAATGATGGCCAGCGAACCCGATGTCCATCCCAGGACACAGATCCCCCAGAACAATATTGCTTCCTCCACGCAAAAGCCCCAAATTTTGGTGCAGGATAGGCAGTCTCTGATGATGCAAAGGATATCGGACATACTGGCTACCCGCAGCCCTGGGAACCAGTTCAACGATCCCGCCTCCAGTGATATCAAGCTCACGCTCAGTTCCAAAGATGGACTCAGCGTTTCCATGAACTTTCACCGACAAATTCTTGTAGCCCATAGCAGATTCTTCGCCGTCAAGCTATCTGATCGCTGGGCGAAGCAGCAGCGGCTGACACTGCCGCACATTGTTGAAATCGCTGACTGCGATGACGTTGAAATTTACATTGAGACGTTGAGGTTGATGTACTGTAAGGATCTTAGGAAGAAGCTAATGAAGGAGGATGTTACCAGAGTTCTTGGTATCCTGAAGGTAACCCGATTCTTAATATTTTATAATTTGTTTTTCTTTTAGGTGGTTCTATAAGATGTGATTGGTTAGATTATGGAGGTTTGAATTTGAGATGTCAACTGTTTATGGGCATTAGGAACAAAAGTTCTACCAAACTCACCTAGGTAGAAATCCTAATGTTCAAGTTGTTAACTAGTGAGTTTGTGTATGTCTCTTCAAAATTATTTTATAATGCTAAGTCTGTTTTTTTTTTTTCGTTTCAATTGTAATTTTCCACCCTTCGAATTTACTATGTTTATGGTTGTCTGATTGACTTTTCTAAAACGCATTGCTGCTATTGTGGTATGTTAGGTTTCGGCGGCCATTGGTTTTGATGCTGGGGTTCTGTCTTGTTTGGAATACTTGGAAGCAGCGCCGTGGGCAGAGGATGAAGAAGAAAAAGTGGCCTCACTTCTATCCGAGCTTCATCTTGATGCTGCTGGGGAAGTTTTGAAGAGGGTTTCAACTGAAGTTACCAATGGAAATGAAGAAGGAAATGATAACGAGGAAGTTCTGCTAAAACTTATTCGCGTGGTACTTGAAGGAAAAGATGAGAAGGCCAGGCGTGAAATGAAAGGGTTAGTGTCAAAGATGCTTCGCGAGAATTCAGCTCAAAATGATCTTCGCAAAGAGTCCTTGTATTCGGCTTGTGATGATTGTCTGCAACTGCTCTGTCACCATTTCTTACGAGCTGCAGCTTCTGACTTGCAAGATGTGGGTCAAATTGCACGACAAGCAGATAATTTGCACTGGATTTTGGATATCTTAATTGATAGACAAATTGCTGAGGATTTCCTGAAAACGTGGGCATCTCAATCTGAATTATCTGAAGCTCATTCTAAAGTGCCTGCAGTTCACAGGTTTGAGGTTAGCAGGGTTACAGCAAGATTGTTTGTTGGGATTGGGAAGGGTCAATTATTAGCTTCTAAAGATGTCAGGTGTTTGCTACTAAAAACATGGTTGGTGCCATTCTATGATGACTTTGGTTGGATGAGGAGGGCATCCAAAGGCCTTGATCGCCACCTAATTGAGGATGGCCTTAGCAACACCATCCTCACTCTGCCACTCTCCTGGCAACAGGAAATCCTGCTTGCTTGGTTTAACCGTTTCTTGAATTCTGGGGAAGACTGCCCAAATATACAAAGAGGTTTTGAAATTTGGTGGAGACGGGCATTTTGGAAGCGAAATGGAGAGCAGGAACGGACACAGCATCTACGAATCACAACTGCCACAATAGACAACCTTTGAAGACCGATAATCTCAGAGTGCAAGAGTTATCACATCACAATGTTTTTACTGGGTCTGTCTCCTTATACATTCTCATGATCTTCTCTACTCTGTTTTCTCTATGATGGTTAGTATTTAAATCTTCTTCCTTTTAAAACCAAGCTAAATAGGTTGCCTGGGGAGTTTAGTTGGTTGAAGTATGTTATTAGACTTGACGTCTTCGGGTTTTATGTGACAAAAGTAACAGTTATTATTACATAGCCTCTGTCCTGTTGGAAGTAGTCGGTCTTATGGTTTTGCTGGATGCTTAGAATCGTTTTGCTTTTCTCTCTGTCTCTGCAATATTTGATTTGCACTCATGTTAATTCATGAAGTCTGTCTTATTAGCTGAATGGAAGAGGCTCTCTAAGAAGGGTAAATTTGAGGAAATAATACATTACTAGCTAACTAGTAATATTTCAGGTTCCAACTCTTCAACACGTACAGGAAACGAACGAACAACTTATCAAATAATATCATATACCTTCAAATAAACCATGTTTGGCTTGCAATACTTGTTAGCAGATGGTTAAAGCATACTGCTTATTGTTACAACCCTATACCGTTAACTAGCCGATTATTCTGGAGCACACCACCTGCATTTTGTCCGTAGCTTCATTTGAATCATGAAGTTGCTCGATAGTTCATGTACTATCATGTATTATATTGTGTTATTTCCTTTGTTGTCCACTGTGATTGGAAGTCTAATAATATTGTTGTCATGCTAGCTCTTTTAGTTATCGTTTTTGTCAGAATGCTGCATCTTTCTTTTCTGAAGTCTGAATTGCATTAACATTTTCAGTCGGATGCCTTTGACTGTTATGTTTTATACTTCTACCTGGTACCTACCACCTGCTAGTCGAATTTATTCCTCAAATATCTGTCTTTACAGCTTGTTGATGACAATGAGTTTGTGGTCGATGGACGAGAAAACTGCAGAAGAGGGTATTGTAGTGAAGGCAGGGTGGGTCCGTCGTTAATATGTAATAAGAAGAGCAGCTTTTGGCAGGTAAAGAGGGTTGATGAGGCGGATTTCTTTAATGGGATTAGCATCCATGAGCTTTGGAGGCAAGAAAGGTCTCGATGGATATATGCTTGTACTTCCTTGGGGATTAGTCTATGTTGATTCTTAAATGAGGCTCAATATATTGAACCGATTTGTGCTATATATAGGAATAACTTACATGGAAGTTTAGCTGCGGGGAATATAATCACTTCTGGCACATGAGAATATGATTTCATTTTTTTTTCATTACCAATGACGACGAGTCTTCTCTTCTCTTTTCATTTCCTTTCGTTTTTCCCTAGCTGGAGGGGGCGAAAAGCTCGAGCATTGTTGGTCTGTACAGTGATAGTGTATTGAACCGGAAGTCACGGAATTTATTGTATTGAAAATCAACTATCTTGAACTGTGATGCTAGTGCCGGTGAAGTCAATTGGATTGAATCATCATCGCAGGCGGCACAGGAGCGAGAAAGTGGGAAGCAGCCATTCCAATTAATCAAGCAGAATGAAAAATCCTGGATTGCTTTGCGGCTTACCATTTTAAAGTCTAAACTATCGTGATTCCGATCGTAATTTCTTGTTGACTTTTTATGCTTTTCCTTCCCCCATTCCTAAACAGGGCTAAAAGATTGGGGAATGAGTTGCACTTTATATAATTCATGAATCATTTGCAGGTCCGATGATTATGTGACGAAATAACATCAAAGTGTACTTGTCGGAGTCATTAATTTACCGGGAACGCCTGTGAAAGTAAATTGCTATTATTGATTATTAGAACCCTCACATAATGAGCTCTTAAGATCCAACCTACCTAAATTTTTCCATCAAGAAGCTCCTTGTTCACAATGCTTATTAGTTGTTCTTCATTGAGATGGGGGAAGAAGGAATTGACGATTGGGCAATCATAGTTGAAATGAGCAGGCCTTGCAAATTGTTGCCCTCATCATCCCTCAGCGTTGAGCAAGCCACAATTACGTCAATCTCAAACAACAATCAGATGAAGCAAAGAAGATTGGATCATGTTCACATTGTTACCGTTCTGATCAATGAGCATTTTTTTTTGTTACACGAGCATTTACATCTGTCAATCCAAACTCTCTCCGCTGTGATGCATCAGTAAGCTGTGCCTGGAATTGTTGGACGGCCCACCTGAACCATGTCATGAGAGATACTCCAAGCTGAGTGTGGGACCATGTGACACAATCACTGGGTTCTTCGTTGCCTATCTTCTCTTCCTGTCAATGTTTCTCTGAGAGAGTCCTGTTTGGCAGTTATAACTTTGCATAGTTAAGCTGATCTGCTCTCGTTGATGAATTTATATTTTCCAGATTTTCGAGACTTGTGTGGTTCTGTCATAAACATCAGCCATGGATTCTCAGCCAGGAAATAGATAAAAGAAACGACAGCGGGGGGAAGTTAACCCTGGAATGTGCTGTACAATGTTTTGAGGCAAGCGTAGGAGGTTGGTCCCATGCTAAGCCATACGTAATTATCAAATCAAGAATCTGTGTTTGCTTTCACACACACACACACACAGCATATTCATGGAATTGGATCAGCCGTTTAAAGAAATTTAATGTACAAAGCTTGTAAAATTTGTGGGATGTAGAGCGCTCCCTTAGAATAGGAGAGGTGATCGGTACCCCGCTACTCCAATCCCTTGATTTTATTTCATTCACTGCCCCGTCTTCCACTCGCACATCGCTCCAAGTTCTTGAATATCTGGTTATAAATAACTCCCCCCCCCCAATTCTCTCTCCGATCATCTTTACTGGCAAATTCAAACGTTTTCGATGTGTTGTTAACTCTTCTTCACACCCCAAAAAGTAAAATCAACCCCAGAATTTGCGACAGCGTCCAGTGATTACTTGGGTTGTGAAAGTTAACTACCAGAGACATAAATATAGATTCCCATGCACATAAATAGGAAAATAAATATAACTTCACATCATCATTTTCCATGCCGCTGCAAGATTTAACTGCTGCCGATAGAGGATCAAGCTTCTTATGCCGTGGTTAGTTCTTCTTCATTGAGATGCGGGAAGAAGGAATTGACCATTGGGCAATCATAGTTTAAATCAGCTGGTCTTGCAAACTTTTGCCTTCATCCGTCACAAATAATACTCAGTCTAAGCAAAAAAAAAAAAAATCAAATACTACAAGAATATAGGATCATCAACCATACTCTTACCATTCCTGATCAATCAGCATCTCATCTGTCAATCCAAACTCTCTCAGCGCTGTGATGCATCAGTAAGCTGTACCTGTTTGTGCATAAGTGTGTGAGTGGGTACACACACACAGGACTGAGATTTCCATGAACAATAATACTAGTGGACAGTGAAAGATGATTGATATGAAAAGTGAGTACCTTCCACCATAGCCCTTTTCCATGACAAGCATATGGCCGTTGCCCATGTTGTGAAGCCCCTCGAATTGTTGGACGTTCCATTTGTACCATCTCATGAGGAATACTCGAAGTGTGAGACCGTGCGATACAACCACGAGGTTAATGTCTACATTCTCTTTAACTGGTGGCTGAAACCTCCCTATGTTTATATCGTTTCTCAGAGTTTCTCTGAACCCTGTTTACCAACAACAATAATTAAGCTCCTTTTATTTCAATAATCTATCTATAAAATTGTTTCACGATTAATTACCCTAACCTGTGATTCTATCATAAACATCGGCCGCTGATTCTCCGTCGGGAAATCGGTAAAAGAAACGACCATAAAGCATGCGCATTTGTTTTTCCTTTCGCATTCTCTCTCTGTTCTGAAAATTCCCTTCACGTTCACAGACAAAAAAAAAACAGAACACAGTGACTAATCCGTCATGAATATAGAGCAATTAAAAAATCAGAGGACTGACCAAAATCTTGTTCTCTGAGACGGGGCTCTTCTCTCAGGCCAG
>JANTPZ010002978.1:0-15635 GCA_025593235.1 Vachellia pachyceras
CAGTGTAGGATCCCCATCAAAATGATCAAGTTTGTAAACAGTTCTTATAAATTCCTGTTTAGACAGATCTGTCATAGAAGTTTCATAGTTTTTATAGTAATTGTCTGGCTGCTTCTGATTGATGAAGCTATAATTAGTCATTCTCTTCCTCTCCTTTTTGGCTTTTTTAACTGCTTAATGCAGATAATGCGCAATTATTCAAAGATTTAGTTTTTGACAAAGTATAATAGCACTATACAATATATGTAGCCGACCTAATTTAGTGGAATAAGGAATATGGACAAAGGTTGATTGGTTCAAATAAGCGGTGTTTGTTTCAATTTGAAATATTTTAGAGCCTGTGCTTAGCAGGCATAGACTTTTATTTTATTTAACTTACTGTTTAGTGCAAGCAATACGCATATTATTGAAACAGGGACAAAAGATGACTTGTTCAAATCAGTGGGTTTTTTTCGAAACTGAAACTTTTTAGAGGTTCTGCTCTGGCAGTTGAGACTTTTGTGTTATTTAGCTTCCTGTTTGTTCCCTTATGGCAATACCATCCTTCTAAGAAATAACAAGATCTGACACCTAATTTCTGTGTGGTTGCGTCTAGGTAAGTCAGGATTTGTTTAGCTTTTAATGGAAAATATAGAATTATATTTTTCTCACTATCTCTAAATTTCAGGGATTTGGTTTCTCTCCATTGTCTCCCTTTTTTTGCCAAAAAACAATATCTGGCTTTGAAAGCCACATTAATCTTGACTAATTCAAATTGAGTTGAGCTACCTAAGTATCACACTTTTTTTTTTTGGGTAGCAAATTATGCAGCAAATGATATTATTAATTCAGTCCTAAATGTAGGAGTTAATAGAGGGGTTTATATCGATTCTACATGTAAAAATTTGATCCACTTAATCTCTCGAATTATAATTCGCTCTCTAAATTACCTATATAAATTACACTTATTAACATTATTTCTATTACAAGTAGTGTCCAATCCAAAAATTTAAAAGGTTATTTTAGGAAATCAATGCATATCTCTCGCAAATAATTAAATTAACTATTTTCAATCTATTAATCAATTATTAAGTTGCTACATTAGGGGGGGCGAAGGAATATCAAATAATCCAAATTCAGGCAATTGAGAAAAAGTTTATCAACATAATTGATAAAGAAGAACACCGCACAATACTTATGGCTTCTGATTGATTAATTAGAAAATTCTTGTATTCTGAGTGTTTTTTATGGCTTGTTTTACTATTTTTTTTTATTTGAAGGGATTTATCAAAAGCTGCTTTTTTTTAAAAAAAAAAAGTTGATTGACAAGTTTCAAAATAATGTTTCATAATCAACTTGAAGTTAAAAAAGAAAAAAAAAAAAGCATCTTTTTGGGTGAGAGAAGAGGTCATGAAGACGTGGACCAATAGTAGTGTGATGCTTTTGCATCTTGTCTAATGCAAGGTAAAACGACTGCATTTTGAGATTTAGCAAAGCTCTTGCCTGTTGCTAACCAGACATTTAGATCACATCGTTTTCAACAAGAAATGTAAGCCGTTGATTGAAATGAAAGATTGTTGCCGTTGGTTGCTGGTATAAATTAAAATTATATCTTCCTCAGCTTCTTCTTCTTGTGTAGGTAAACAGAACAAGAACAGACTGACCATTTGCAAGTCTCAAGTGAAGACTCGTTTCTGTAAATGATGAAAGATAATTGTAATGGAATGATTGAGATATTGGACATATTTATATTAGCGTTGGAGTAGTTTTCAACATGATTTATGACTTATAACGTAACTATATCAGAAAAGTTTTATTCGATTTATATGAACGTGATTCTCAACGTTTTGACAAACAGACGCATTATCTTTTTTAGTTAAAGTGCCTCTTTAGATTAACGGTGGAAGTTAATTTTCTAACGAGATTTAAGTACTTTGAAGTATGTCAAAGGAGTTTAAGGTCTATTAAAATGATGTCTTCCTCAGCTTCTTCTACTTGTGTGGGTAAAGTAGTACCGGTAATACGGGTTGGGCCCACGGCCCGCCAAAAGTGGCGGTTGCCAGCCCCCCAAGGTGGCGGGCTGAAACCCGCGAGTTGGCGGGCCAGCCCGCCTAACCCGCTTTTTATTTTTTTATTTTTAAAAAATAGTTTTTATGTATTTTTTATTTTTTTTTCATCCCAATATTTTTTATAAAGGAAATGTAATATTAAATTCTATTTTTAGGAAATTATTGAACACTTATTCATAGAATTTGAAAGATAATATCATAAATATACAATCTTGTAGAAAAAAATTGGATAAACAAAGGAAAAAGAATTTATTTTTTATAAAAAAATTAAAAATCCCAACTCGCCACTTGGTGGGCTGGCCCGCCCAGCCCACCAACCCGCGCTGCAGGCTGGCCCGCTTTCTCAGTACTAGGGTAAAGAGAAAAAGAACAGACTGACTCATTTGCAAATCTCTAGTAAAAATTGTTGAGTGTGTAAATGATGAAAGATAATTGTAATGAAATGATTGAGATATTATCCTTTTTTTATAATTAAAACGCCTCTTTATATTAATAATTAAAGTTACTTTTTTTTCAATGTAATTTAAAGTCTAAAAAGGGTATGAGAGAAGTTTTATCTCACCTTATATTGAGGTGATTTATGGGATCACAAATAGCGATCTAAAGCAATGGGGGACCCATATTCTCTCTTTCTTCTTCAGCGTTTTCGTTCTCTATCCACGTGGCAAGACCCTTTTTTGGCTGAATTTATATTGGGGCCGGAAGTGAGTTATCGAAAATACTATGCCAAATTGGAGAGACTGAAACAATTTTTTATGTTAAAAAAGTTAGTTTCCATGTGATGCCAAATACGCTCATAAGTTACTTTGAATAAAAGATTTCTACAATTTGGTTAAGATGATTTATTCAAGTAAATTATCTTATTACAAATATGCATATTAATTAGTTGCTTTTAACAAAATCAAACACTCAAATATCAATGTAAAATATAAAAAAATCTAACAAAATAAACTTATTTTGTTCTGCCTTTATATAAGGAAAAAATCTAACAAAATAAACTTATTTTGTTCTGCCTTTCAAGTTTACCCAAACAGAACAAGAATGAAAGAATACGACGAATGTTAGCGAAAAAAATCTAAAGAGGAAAACAATGAGAGAATGAACAAATGGCTGCTGTAGGATGCTTTTGATCCAAGGAGGATCTGAAGCCAGAGACAAGTTAACAAGTATCACATTAACCAGTTGATAATTCACAAACAATAGCTAGATGGTAACTAGTACTCTTGATAGATTGCTCCAAATTCTGCTCTCCATGCTTCATACTCATCATCATGTGCAGACAAGTTAACAGGTATCACATTAACCAGTTGATAATTCACAAACAATAGCTAGATGGTAACTAGTAATGCTCTTGATAGATTGCTCCAAATTCTGCTTTCCATGCTTCATCCTCATCATCATGTGCATTGTTACGTACATCATAGGAGTCCTCTTCTCTATATAATGGTTTCAATGCAGCCTCTGGTAATTTGCTTTCTGCTAGGTACTGCTTCATGGTTGTCATCTCCATCTTCTGTTTCTTTTGGAGCTTCTCTATTTTCCTTTTCAACTTCTCATTCTCTTCTTGTACCTTCGCAAAATTATCCTGTATAAACAGAGAGATATACGAGACTCATATGAGATAAATGAGAATGTTATGATGGCGTGGATTTTGAATCTTCTCTCACATCTACAAAAGCATAATTCAATGCTTTCCTTAATCTGCTTATCCTGTCACCCCAGACAATGTAAGTTGAAACTCTTTGAATGCATTTTTTAAGTTTAGATGAAAACCTTTCATTAGTTTCGCATCTTTTATTCACGATTCCTTAAATGTTTAAACCTAAAGTTTTCAAATTTCAGCATAGGATGATTCCATTTCAACGCATTGAGGCAATGACTAACAAATAGCTATATATAGGATTGAACTTTACCTGGGAAACGGATACTGCATGCTCAGCTTCTCTGAGTCTAACCAGTAGTTCTCCTGCTGCATGCACAGCTTCTGCAGTGTCTCTTAGTTGAATCTTGAGGCTTTTGTTCTCCTTTTTCAAAAATTCTCTCTCCCTTTCTCTCTCTACTCTCATTGTAGAAAGCTCAGCTGCAAGAGATTTGGCAAATTTAGCATGGCCCTTTTTGCCTGCTTTTGCTGCCGCCTGCTTCATTTTTGCTATTCCTTCCATGATAGCGTTGTGCTTTGCAGCCACCTCATCATATCTTTCTTGTAGTTCAGCATAGTGTTCTACCATTCTCGAATGCCCGTCAACAGCTCTCTTCAATGCATCTTCCAACTCTTCCTTGCATTTCTTCTCCACCTTCAATTCCATCTCCACCCTCTCTAAATGTTGACGGTTTGACTCGAGATCAACTCTCAGTTCATCAGTGAGACAAATCCATTCACTTTCCATTTCTAACCATCTATGTCTTTCTTTCTCTAGCTCTTCCTCACCATTAGCCTGAAAAAATACACCACTTTTTTGCAGTTGTATGGATCTTGATATCAATGAAGATCTTAATTTATCTGTAGATTTTTTAACTGATGCATCACCACCACATAACTGCAACTTGCTTCTTAGATTCTGAATTTCCTTCAGAAGTGCTTCCTTCTCACTATTGTCAAAACAGTTGTCTCTTTGAGAAAAATCTTTTTGGACTTCTTTAATATCAAATTTTCCTTCTGAAACATGTCGCAGAAGGTTTTCTGACTTAGAGCCGCTCAGAAGCTGCAAAAGACACCAAGAAACAGATGAGAAAGGGACATTCCTACCTTGAAGTGGATGCCTTTTGGATTGATATATCAATGGTAAAAAACATAAGATTGATAAACTCAATCATCAAGATTACTTTTTTGGATGTATTTTTTTACACTTCTGATGAAATGCATATAGTAAATAAATTACTGAAACACAACTGACCTTTTCTTTATCTTTTAGTGAGTTGTACTCTTCATCTTTGATCTGACTGTCAGAATCTTCATCATACACAATGATGGGGTTTATTTCCTTTTCACCTTTGTATTTCTCCACCTAGAGAGGTCGAATTGCCAATTACGAAAAAGCTCGCATCGTATACCTAATTCATGAGAGACAAGATTCTTACCAACTGACTCAGCTGTTCAATTCTAGCCCTTTGTTCCTTGCAAATGATTTCAAGCTCCTTCTCTCTCTTGATGGCTCTTGCCATTTCATTTTCCAATTGCTAGAAAAAGAAGAAAAGAGGTGATCAATTAGCAATAATCGGTAAATATTATTAATGGAAAATTAAGTCACAATGCATGAATGCAAACTTTTGGAACCTTATATTGGACCTCAGCGGAAGCCTGATCCGATACTTTTTTTCCGCAAGATCCACAGAGGAATGTAGCAGGCACCATATCACTTGAAGGTTTTCCCTGTGTTGTTTGCATAGAATCAACGTCATCAACTTCTGAGCAGGTTTTCAAGGTTAAATGCTCAAAGGAGAAGGAAGTTGAAGACTTGTTCAGTGCAGAGTTCTGCTGATGATAGTCAATTATCTGTAAGCCTTTCTGAAGGCTGGCTGCCAAGGACTCAGTGGGGCCCGGTAAAACCTTACTTAACCTGTCTTTACTATAATTAGAACTCCCTGCTGCATTATTCCAGCCTCCAAGATAGCTTGATGAAACAGCCATGCTTTCCCTTTGCGTATTTCTGATTTTTGGAGACTCAGACAATGGAGGTTCCAAGATCGGAGAGCCAACTGAAATGCTGTTTCTAGATGAAGATTTAATCGCCCTTAAGGTGCACAATGGAGCCATTTCATCCCCATGACAAAGCTTACCCAAAGTTTTTTCTGAGTTCACTTCCTCTTTTTCAATGTCATCGTCATCAACCATCATGTCAGCATCAAAACTTTCATCAACAGAATAAACCTGGGAACCATCTTCATCGGCAGATATGTCTTTTGGATTCTCAATTTCACATGAACCGTAAAAGTCATTAATCTGCTTGCTTAGTTGCGTTATATCAGCCTCATCCACATTTACCTCCTCGTCAGTGTCATTATCTATGTGAGGTATAAGTAAAGAGCGATTTAAGCTGGCTCTCAACTTATTCAAGCTTTCCCGAACATTACCTCCTTGGAAGTATCCATTTTCACTTCCGGTTGAATTATGGACATTAGCTTTTTCTCTGATAAGTTCTTCCTACATTGGAAAAGAAAATGGTTATAAATTTTGAGAATTACATTAGCTTGATCCTTGAAAAAATATAGTAAATTTCCTAGAGATGACATATACCTTTAGCTGCCGGATTTGATCACCCAAACCATTAGCTCCATTGATAATTAGCTTGTTGCCCATAGATTTTATTCGTTGTCCAAACCTAAGAGTTCGCAGTGTTTCACCATTACTTCTGCAATCAACAAGTAAATCTTTATCTTTAGAACGTCAGGGTCAACATGCTGTCAACTGTACTTGGCTCTGTAAAATGACAAAAATATGCTCATTGATTTAAGTGAGTACTTGTTATCAGAGGAGATGGAACAGATTACTGAGAGTTTGACATTTCCACCAAGTGATTCTTTTAGTAGACTTGTTAAACAAGAACTCTTGTTTGTAATTTCTGCAGCTTTGATAGACTGAGTTTCTTCAGTCAGAGCATCCACTAGCCTGTCTTCATCTTCACCTTTATTTTTGTTCAATCCAGCAAGATCAATAAGGGTAATTCTACTTGTTCTTGAGCCACTGAAACCCTTTGATGAGATTCCCTGAAGCATTAGTTGACAATTATCACATTTAGCAATAAAAATGATGGTGAAAATGAACGATACAAGCTCCCTTTTGAATACTTTTAAAAGATTCAACTATAGTTTCACACACAAAAGCAGCAATTCTGCATTGTCAGAATATAACCACGTGCTGTTACCTTGCACCAAGACTCAATTGTAAAAGTGAAAATGATATGTGATCCGGAGCCCTCAGAATTTAAGCCTGCTGCTTCAACTTTTCTGCTTGAAAGGCCCTGCAAAATATGTAGAAGAGTTAACTTGGCGGGTGAGATATGCTAAAGTACTGCACTCGTCAATGGAACAAAAAACTTGCAATTTTTTCACCATGAAGTAGGATTAGTTACTTACCTTAATAAGAATCTGTGCCACATCCTCATAGCTAGTGACATATTCCTCTGTCAAATTCTCAATGTACAATGCATTGTTGGAATCCTCCTTCAGCTGCAATATTTTGGACCAGTCCCTTATTAAATTTGAAAACAAGGTGGCTGAATATAATTACTAAATGAAAAAACTATAGCATAACGGGTGGCGAAAACCTACCTCGAGTTTTTGTTGGATGGGATCATCAAGTAAATCCTCAATTTTCTCATTGTATATCTGTTTAAAAACAAGAAAAAAAATGAATTAACGGGTTTATGGTCATTTGAAGTTTGAACGAGAAAGCATCCCCCTCCCCCATCCACAATTCTCGCCTAGAGAATATTTATGAAGATAAAAAACAAATTCACCTCAAGGAAAGAACAACGACATTGATGATTTAACTGTTTCCCTTGGTGCTCCTACAAACAGTAAAACAACTCATTGTCAAAACTCAAAACCCATGATAGAAAATTTCTATGACTGGCAGTTAAATTCAAAACATACTCTCTCTAGTTCTGAGAATAACATTTTGAAGATCCGAGGAGCCATTCCATGGTTACTATAACGCGAGGGTTCTTCGGCCATGGCACTTAGGGGACCCCACACTGTACAAGTCTTTCCACTTCCAGACTAGCAAAAGATAAAAGAAAGGTGCTAATATTCGTCTCCTATAAATTCAAATACATTACAGAAAGTGATTGATACCTGTCCATATGACAGGAGCGAAGTGTTGTAACCGGCTAAAGAATTTTTAACTAATGGCACTCCAACTGACTGGAAAATATCTTCCTGTACAAACCAAAGCTTACCATTAGTTTCCACCCTTAGATGCAGTAAACAAGAATGGAAGACTACTGAAGCAAAGAAAGTGGATTGCTAACAACAAAATGCAGGGTGTAATGATCTCTTCTAATTAGCCCATAGGGCAATTTGTCATTCTATTAATCTCTTATAAATTGGTAGATTAAATCCTTCGCATTAAAAAGGAAAATTCGAAGTAAAAAAAAAATAAAAGTTAAAAATGCCCCAGTTAAATGTTTTAAATAGGAGGTTGATGCTTCTAAAATTCCATTGATAAAAACAGAGTCCGAGGATGAGAGGAGAGAGCTAAGCTGAGTTAAGCTCATTCAATCCTGCCACCGAAACCTCAACCCCAGATTACAGCAACAAAAGGGGGTGAGGATAAAATGAAGCAGAAGCACTTCTCTCTTTGCTGAAACCGATTTGGTATTAAATGGCCCAAAAAGGTAGCTTATTGCCACCATTTATATGAAGACAAACGACTAAACAGTAAAATGCATATCAAGATTCCAGGTGAAATTTCCTTACCTGATAGGAGTTTGAATCAAAAACCAAATCAAATTTGAATTGTCTGTCCGCAATACATAATGTATCAGGTGAAACCTTCTTAATGGCCTCATCTCTTCCTTCGTTATTAGCAGGTCTGATTCGCACTATAACCTGTCACAAAACTTCATTAGCATAAGCCGAACAGATAATTTCTCAATTCAAATTCTTACCGCAAACATTACAAATCAAACATTCAGAGTGCAACATCAAGCCAAAAGAAAACATATTATATACTTGCCTTAACTGGGGAGTCCTGAGAAACGTCCGATTCAACAACTTTTATCTGGGAAGATGGGGCTTTGGACTGTAACTTCTTGGTAGGGGCAGGCAACGGTTGGTCATCGCAAACTTGGATGTTTGGATCAGATGGTGGAGTATTTTCAGCATTTGGTTTGGGGATTTTAGGGTTTAAGATAGACTTCTGTTTGGAAGAGATTGATCTGGGAAGAAGGCTTTTGATGGAAGAGGACGAAATACTACCAAAGAAACCAGTCTCAGCACTTTCTGCGTTTCTGCTTTGCCTCATGGTTTTTTCCCAACAATCAAACAAGCCAGCCAAAGAAGTGAGGAACTGCACAGAGAGAGAAAGCGAGGGAGGATTTTTGGGTTCAAAAGTTGTAGTAGATGAACGAGGAAGAAGAAGAAGAAGAAGAAAGGGCGTCTCTTAACCCAGAAGTTGATTGAAGGGCAATGGAGAGTGAGAGATGACCGTTACAAAGCTGGCATATAACTCATGTCACTGAAATGACTAAATTGCCCCTCAATCTATGTCTGAATCTAACAGTAGCGTTGTAATTAAGGTTATCTTGTCTAAATCCTAAATAAATGTGACAGCCTGCCAAAACCCAAGACTCACACTTTTTGCGTGATTTATCGTTCTTTGAAATATTTAATGAATTTATTGGCAAGAAAACGAAATATTGAATGAATTAAAATTAAATAAACCAATGAATGGCTCCTTATCTTTGCTGTAAGGAAAAAATAGCTTAAATGTTCGCCTTCCTAATTTTCAATATTTCATTTTTTATGAAGGTGCGATAAATCATTCCATTTATCATATAGTACATGGAAGTTTTATGTCTTAAATTTAATTACAAATTAAAAATCGCTGTGTAAGTAAAAATTTAATTAATTAGACATCATGTCATATATCCTCCAATTTATATTTTATAAATAAAATGCACTTCTTCCAATCCTTAGTACACAATATAATTTGTAATGAAATTTAGTTAATATAAAAAAGTATGAGCAATTAATATTATATTCAAGTCAAAATATATTTTTTATTGTTGTGGCAAAAAAGAAGAAGATTTTTTTTTTAATTTCTAACGGTGTGTTAAAGAATATTTAAATTCATTTTTAATCAAGATGATAGATAGTTGTAAAAAAGTTTATAGGCTTTTTTACAGTTTAACCCTTTCCTATATATAATTAAAAATGTAAAAGCTTTTCATGTACAACGAAATTTCGAGCACGTCAGCGGGAGGCGGGGGACAAATTAGTCCACACAGAAGACGAGATTCAAATAAAAGTAGCCGTTGTGATCGTGAAAGTTGACTTCAAAGCTGTATTGCTGTCTTCATACAGTTCATATATCACAACTCACACACATAATTGGCTTAGCTTCCGGAGTTCTTGAACAGTATTTTTATATAAAATTGGATAATTGCTTTCACATATTTATCTCAATTTACATAAAAGTACTTATCTACCGCCTTCCCAAACAGACCCATTATTTATCTCATGTTTTAATTTAGTCTCTTAAATTTAAAAGGGGCACTTTAGTCTTTTATTGTTAATATAATTAGTTTTACTTAATGAAAAATGGTCACTCAACAAATTTAAATGGTGATTAGGTAATTAAATACTATTAAAATACTGTTAAACTTAAAAAATATAAAAAAGTATATTAAATAATCAATATATTTAAGTATATTTTTACATCATTTAACTGGAAAATGATGATTGAATTAACATTTTCTATTAAATAAAATTAACGGTATTAATGAAAAAGAATTAAAAGTGCAATTTTTTAAATTTAAGAGATTGAATTGAAACTTGATATAAACTTGAATGACTAAATATATAATTTCACCTATTTATATTTATATTTTACATGACATTACATACATACTATAAACAGAAGATTGCACTGATTAATTTTAAAAAATTAAAAATTAAATAAATCAATTAACTATAACCTATAATATATTATTTTTATAAAATAATTATATATATCATTAAATTAAATTATATGTCAGTTTATAAAAAATGAAAATCAATTTAAAAAATAATAAATATAAATAATTTAAAGTAATTTATTTAGTTTTATTGTATTTCCTATTTTCAAAGATTTTGAGGCCTGCGGTTAAATTTAATATTGTAATGATTTAAAGAAGTCCAATGGAGTATTATTAATATTATTATTGGACTAATGTTTGGGCTTGAGCCCATTACACCGGGAAAGAATCATACATTTACTGCATATTTGTCCCCCAAGAAAACAAAGGAAAGAGAGTGGGCATATTTGAAAATGTGATAGATAAGTACTTTTACGTAAGTCGAGGTATATATGTAAAGATGATTATTTCGTTTTATGAAAAAAAATTGTTGAATATACGTTTAACTCTTGAAAACGTTGTTCCAAACAAATCCAGTAGCATGGTCCCTGATACCTTTTGCCTTCCTCTAAGGAACCTATTAATAATTAATTTCCTTGCTACTGGATTTATCTGTGATTTTTCCAA
Source organism: Vachellia pachyceras (assembly GCA_025593235.1). Lineage (NCBI taxonomy): Eukaryota > Viridiplantae > Streptophyta > Magnoliopsida > Fabales > Fabaceae > Vachellia > Vachellia pachyceras. Next base: position 11,234 of record JANTPZ010002978.1, read on the forward strand.
TATTATAACTCATTTATCAAATTTTATAAAGGAAGAATTACAATTAGACCCCAAGCTGACGTGTTCTAAAGATTCTTAATGATTCCCATTGACTTATTACTAATTAGCGGAAAAGACTCCTTAATAAATCTTTAGGATTTATCGGTTATTATGTCTCTTAATTGAAACATAACTGTGATTCTTTCTTTATATTCATCTCAGTTATATATGAAGGAGCTCTTCAACGGATTGGAGATGATTAATAATATAGTTTATTTATTTAAATGCCATAAATATGTCAACACTTTGTGTTTTTTTTTCACCTTTATTTCTATAATTAATTATACCTATGACCGGTAAAAGAAGATATCCATCGCTCTCATTGCCAACCCCATTAACGACTCAACAAAATAAAATAAAACAAAACATTAAATAGGATATTTCTTGAAAAAAAGATACTAATATCTAACGGAGGCATAATTAATGGATAAAAGGAGTTGATTCTAGAGATGTGAATGCGGGTTGGGTGCCAACCCGTCAAAATTGACGGGTTGCAGGCTGGCAAAAGCTAGTCCGACAGGGTAGCGGGCTGATTCCAGCCTTCCACCTCTAACCCGCGGGTTAGGCGGGCTGAGCCCACGGGTTGGCTCAGATAATTTAATCTAGATGCTTCCAATAATATTAACAAGAGTTAATTAACAAGACTTCATTTGAATCAGATTTATTTTTTTTACGAATACACTAATTTCAAATATATTGTTAGGTAGTCGTTGAAATAGTGGGTTATTGCAGGGAATATGGAGAGAGACACGTGGCCCCACAATAATTAACGTTTGATATATAATATTACATTATAGTTTTTGGTGTATAATAATAATTGCCCAATACATAGGGCGTTGTATATGCTTTTGGACCCACATTAGGAAAAAAAAAAGAAAAAAGTGTGCCAATTTTCTAAATCAAAGTGCTCCACGTTGCTTTCTCTGATCTCGAGTTTTCCCACACTTCTCCCATAGACAATTATCTTTATTCATTTTTTCATAACATTTTTTTATGAGTGTTTGAGATTCAGTTGAAAAAAAGAAATTACGGATTTCAAAAAAGAATTTATGAAATCCAATAAAAAATTACAAATTTAAAGATGTCTTTTACGGATTTGAAGCTGCTTTATCACATATGCTAGATATAAAATCTAATTTATATAACATATATGTGATCATAATGCATACCAGACCTTATATTCAAAATCGATTGGAGTATATTACATTTTATAATGATTTTATGCATTTTACATTATAAAATCATATTTCTATGGTCAACAAAAATTGATTTAGTTAATAAAAAAAATAGCTCATAGATATAAGGTTTTAGGCTCAAATCATACTATTACTTTGAGAAATGCTAGGATTTTGTTAATAGGCCATACATTAATATTTTTGTAAGTGTTTATTGAGTGTGAAGGCCTTGACTTCTTTTAGTCCCGAAATCCAACTGGTTTAAACTTTCTGATGCAAAAAAGTAAAATTATTTTTTTATTCCCCAACCTTCTAAGAATTTTTTTTTTGTTATTGGATCCGTTTGCATAGGTGTTTGGAGAAATAACTTTTATCCATAATACATTTTTAGAAAATTACATTTATATTTGGATAGACGTTAGCGAAGTGACATTTTTTGAAAATAAAAATTTATTTAGATAAACGTTAGCGTGGTGACTTTTGGTGGAAAATTACTTAAAACGACATAGATCTCATTAAATAATACATATATTATTTTATATATTGTGATAAAATTGAGGAAAAATAAAATTGAATGTCTCGTTACTATTTTCAAATCCATATTGTCGTTTGAAATATGCAAGGTGATAGTGTTTACATTTATACTGGCCAAAATATCTCATTGGTGTTGGATAACTAGTATCAACTAAAGAATAATATTTCCCTAATATAACATAAAATTATTTTGGTCAGTGTGAAACTAATACTAATATAATTTATATATTTACTTCTTTGAATTGTCCCGTCAAGGAATCTTGGGAGATTTATTGTAAAGTCTGAAGGAAGGAAGTTATTTATGAAAAGGTCTCAAGAAATTGTCAACAACAAGTCAAGTAGCATCATTGACAAGTGAAGCAACTGCCATTGACAACTTTTAGGACCTTTTCATAAATAACTTTTTTTCTTTGGGATCTTACAATAAATCTCAAATCTTCCCATTGAGGCTTTGAAAGTTCAGAAGGGTGACAAATCTATTGAAGAGAATGGGACACAAAAATATGGAAATTAGTGTAAAAGTGTTAAGCCTCCGGTTATAGCATCACACCCTCAAAAATCCATCAAAGGGCTCCGCAGAAGTCCAATCAAAATTCTATGGCTCTATAGTAAATTCTGTAGTAAATTAGCAATGGCTGGAAGAGTCACTTTAGTGAAGTCTGTAGTAAATTCTATGGCTCTTTATCCCATGCTGCATGATAAATTACCTAATGGGGTAATTGAAGAGCTAGAGAAAGAGAGCAGAAGATTTGTTTGGGGAGAAGAAGGGGACACTCGAAAATGGCATGCTATCTCATGGGACAGGATATGCAGACCAAAGGAGGAAGGAGGATTGGGAATCAAGGACTTAGGAGGAATGAATGAGGCGTTCCTGCATAAGGTTCTGTGGCGTATCCGCACTAGACCTAGTGATCTTTGGGTCCAGGTTCTCAACGGCAAATACGGTAGAGGTCGAAATCCAGCTGAAAAGTTAGTAGCTAAGGGGAGTGATTCTAGACTTTGGAAAGAGCTTTCTAAGACTTGGGAGAATTTCCAAAGTAACGTGGAACTTAAGGATCATACAAATTTGAATTCTGGAGTTAGATGGAAGCAGTCTAAAGATGGGGAATTCAGTATAGAGTCAGCTTATAATTGGATTCATTCTAAGTTGGAAGTCCAGTCCTCTCCTGAATGGAAGTACATATGGAAATTATGGGTGCCAGAAAGGGTGAAGATATTTACCTGGAAGATGCTCCATGAAAGATTGCCTACTAAGCAGATTACAAGTCGATGGAATGGAGGAGGGGGAACTTGTGTGATTTGTAACCTGCACATAGAGAACCAGATGCATGCGCTTAGAGATTGTGGATATGTTGAGCAAATTTGGAGAAAAGTCATACCTACGTATAGAAGGGAGAATTTTTTCGGATCTTCGTGGCTGGAATGGATTAAGAAAAATCTTAGGAGAACTGGGAACCAAGAGGAAAGAAGACATTGGCCAGAGTTGTTTCTAGTCCTGTGCTGGTTGATCTGGAGATGGAGGAATGGATTGGTTCATGATGAGAATTTTCAAATACCTCCAAATGGAATACAGATAGCGAATCAGATTGTTGATACCTGTATTAGAAGGAAACGCTCTGGTTTGGTCACGGGGAGCCCGAAGGAAGATGTGCTGGTTCATTGGAAATGTCCCCCACCTAATTGGTGTAAATTAAATACTGATGGGTGGAGTTCTGGAGCTGGAGGAGGTTGTGGGGGAGTGATAAGAGGAGATTGTGGTGAATGGCTCATAGGTTTCTCCATGAAGATGCCAGGGAAAGATGCGTTGGAAACAGAGTTTAGGGGTCTTATTGAAGGTCTGGAACTCTGCTGGGACATGGGATTCACCCAAATTATTGCCGAATGTGATGCGGAAGAAATTGTAAAAGCGAGTAAAGGAGATCGACACTGCTCGGGTTATTCTCACCTCCAGGAAGATATTCGGAAGCTTTTGTCTAGAAATTGGAATGTCCAAATTCATCATGTATATAGGGAAGGAAATCAGTGTGCTGATTTGCTTGCTGGTCTGAGTCGAGCGCAGCTGTGTCGCAGAGTTATCTGGAATTCTCCTCCAGATGAAGTCCTGCATATCCTGGAAAACGATAGACTTGAAGTCCCTTGTATTAGGAATAGTTGTGTGTAATTTGTTTCTGGGCTGGGCCTTTGTCACCAAAAAAAAAAATCAATGTGGCATGCCCAAAATAGCATTCAGGGTCAATAAATGGACTGGGCTCGCCATAAATTAGTAGGCCCTTGTTGACATGGGTTTCAAAGATAGCATTGGGCTCAAATCCATAGCCTCATTAGTTTGATCCGAGCTCTACCCAAACAACTGGAACAAATCGCCGATCTACGGGCGTGGGTTCACGCGTCTTTTCTGGTCGTGGGAAGCTCTCAGAAGCTCCGGTCGACCTCCATAGTTGCCTCCCTTGTGGTGTCTCTCTCTGCGGGCGTGCGCAGACCTCATCTTGCCGTTACCTCGTCGTCAAACTTTCTTAGTTTAGGGGTGTTTTGTTCCTCTTAGCTCAAAACTTTACAAGAAAGGTTTGCAATGAAATAAATAAATTGATTACTTAAACTAAATCTAGGCTTTCCTCTTCCTCCAAAATTAATTTAATCTTCTAATGAAATTTTAA
>JANTPZ010002979.1:0-15523 GCA_025593235.1 Vachellia pachyceras
ATCATTAAATTTTTATAAGATTATAAGATTTTTCTCTTCATTTCAATTATGTTAATTTTGTTTTCATGGGGTATAATAAACAATAAATAGGGGATAAAGTTGAAAATTGTTCATTTTTAAAGTAGATATGTAGAGTTGATGAAATTTAAAATGTTTTTATTTACGTAAACATGTTGAAAGTGAATTATAAATAAAATTAAATGAATACTCTCTCAACCATCCGTATTAAATATGGGTATATATGAAAAAATATTTATGGCAAATTGAAACTATCAAAATGTCTTAAAGAAAGGATAAAAAAATGATTCATGGAAAATGTTTTATAATAAAGATACGAGCCAATATATATTTTGTAAAGCTTAGAAATTAAAAGCTTTAATTTTTAAAATTACAGGAATTGAAATAGAGTGAGTTAAAGTTTAAAAATACTATCTGAATGTCACAAGGGAAGTGAATATGTACCTTCATTAACTTAAATCAGGTGCTGTTCATTTTGTGGGGGAATCATCACTTGATAATTGGATGGCTCAAAGAAAATTCGAAACAGAAGTTGATTCAAAACAGAAGAATCCATGTCATTAATTAAGGGCTGGTTTGGATGCTAGGTTTGAAACCTAGGTTTCACAGATTCCGAGGTAAAACCTAGGTTTTGAAGTGTGATTTATGTTTGGGAAGTTATAGCTTTTACAGATTTCGAGGTAAAAAATTAAGAAAAAGTGGATATGAAAGAGGAAAATAAAAAAGAGAAAGAGAGAAAAAGTAAGAAAGAGGAAAGTAAGAAAGAGTAGTAAAAAGAGAGTATAAAAGAGAAAACATAGGTTTTAAACCTAGGTTTTGAAACCTAAGTTTCAAAACCTTGAAATCAACCCAACCCTAAATAGGTGGGAGAGAATATATAATAAACTGCTAATTTTTATTTCAAGTTTTTGGAATTTGAATTGTGAGCTTTGAATTGGTGGCACGTAGCATACAAGAGATGGGAGGGATTCCTTAACGATGATGATGATGCTGCAGCTGCTGCAGAAGAGGCCCAATCCCTAATCATGATTTGATGGTGAGATGATGGATGGATTTGATGGGAAGATAATGATGTGATAATGACAAGCATCATACTAAACTTGAAATCTAATCTCTCTCTAAATTCAATCTCATCATTCTCTATTCTTTTTTATTTGCTTCGTTTAAAATGTTAATCTATTTATTTTAAAAAAAAAGAACTTAAAAATGATTTGATTAGGGTTAGTGGATTTCCGTTTTGCAAACTTAGATTATTTGTGTTTGAGAATTCGTTGGGATAAAGGAGTTTACGGTTTTTCTGAGAAGAATTTATGAATTTCAAAATGGTTTTTATGATTTCGAGATTGTTTTTACTGATTTCAAGATGATTTTGTCTCGGTTTGCGTGCAACGTTGGGAAGAAGTTCTTCCCAAAATGCACATTTTGTGGTAAAACATAAGTTTTGTCTAAATATTTATATTTTTTAAAACATAATTTTTGTAACAAAATCTAGGTTTTGAAATAGTTATTTTCTTTTCAAATCATATTCTCTCTCATAATAAATTTTTTATTTTCTACTTTTATCTTTCATCTTTCCAACTTACATTTTACCTCGAATTCCGTAAAAGCTAATAACTTCCCAAACACAATCACCTTTCAAGACCTAATGCTACGTTTGGTAGCATTGAACTGAGAGGAATTGGAATTGAAGTGTGAAGAGAAATTTTAACCTGTTTGGTAGGAGAGAACTGAGTTCCATGGAAGTGCCACTTCCATCAAATCTTGGAACTGTCAATTCTCACCTTCCCCTTGAGAATTGAGGTGAGTTCCCTGGAACTGAAAATGTTGACCATTATACCCCCATTCTCATCTCCCCCATTGACGGCATAATCACTCCCGAGCAGATCCTCAGCATCAAGAACAACTCCTCCGCCACTCTCGTCAAGTTCTTTTTGAGCATCGGAAGCCGTGACCCCAGATTCCCCTTCGCCGTCACCTCCGCCGATCAATCCAATTGGATCAAGAACGCCACCGAGTCCCTCGGCAAAATCGTCTAGGATTACCTTATCGACGGCGTTGACGTCTACTACGAGTACATCCAGCGGGAGGCAGTGCTTCAGTTCGTCGGTGCCATCAAGCAAGTAGTTTGGAACCTCAAGAATGACGAGAGCCCCCTCATCACCCATATCTACGATGAAGACGAAACGCGGAGTCGAAGGTGGAAGCCGAGCTTCCATAGGCCACTGGAGAAAGATTGAGGGTATTGGCTATCAGAATTTGCTGCTTGTCGGAATTTGCTACTGTGGGGGAGAGGAATTTTTTGGGGAGAGGAGAATTTTTGTTAGAGGGGTATATTAGTTTTTTCACATTATAAATATAAATATTAAATTAAAATAATACTCAATTCTTCCAGCATATCAAACATACTTTTAATCTCACTTCCACTTCCAATTCCACTTTCAATTCCGTCAAAACCAATTCCGCGTATCAAACGGGACATAGATTTTGGATTGGAATTCGTAAAAGCTATTATCTTCAAATCTATTATCCGAAACTTAAATTTTACCTATAATTTCATAAATGCTATTCCCAAACGGACTTCGAGACACGAGATATAACAAACAGAAACAGAAAAAGGACTATCAGTTGAAACAAAATAGAGGGAGGATGGTATTAGAGAAATATTAGGGCATTGGGATATAACATAATTGATAATTAACCTTTTGGGGGCTTTTGTGCCAATTTACCGATGGTGCTCGGTCCTCCACGTTCCAATATTGGAGCCTTCCTCTGTACCCCCTATTAGGTTGCATTATTCATTATGCATTATTGCTTATTGTCCTCTCAGCGTTTAAATTAATTTATTTAATTTATAAATCATATGTAACATAATAATATATATAAATATTTTAACATATATGTTATAATTAAGTTATTTATTTAGTTTTTAATAAAATATCAACCAATTCTCATATTGTGTATCATTTTTTTTACAAAGAACAAAATCTAATACGACCACCGATTGTTAATATAAGAGACAATTGACTATCTATATGTATCTTTAGACTATATATCAGTTTATAAGTCAGACGAATCGATTTGAATAAAATAATAAATATAAATATTTCAAATTAATTGATTTATTTCCCTTAATATCTCTAAAAGGTTATTAAAAATCAGTTAAAAAGTTTGGGAGATTTAGGCTCAAGTTCCATAGAAGAAAGTTATTTATGAAAAGGTCTCAAGAGTTGTCAATGGTATCTGCTCCACTTGTCAATGGTGGTCCTTAACTTGTCATTGATAACTTCTTAGGACCTTTTCATAAATAACTTTCTTCTATGGGACTTGAGCCTAAATCTCCCAAAAAGTTTTTATGTTAACAAGCAGGGATTAGGAATTTATATAAATGTGCAACAGATGAATTATTTTAGCTAAAAAAACCTATTATTGTTTTAGCCGTACCTTTGGTGGTGTGTGGGGCTAATCTAATCTGAAACCCATTCATGTGGTCCAGAGATATAAATGGGCCTTGATAGCCCAATCTTAGTCCATTTCTCAAATCAACAGATTGTAAGTTTATTTTTGTGGATCAAGTTCTAAAGGCCCATTATCGCATCTCCAGCACCTAAGCTTCAATACGTGTACAATTTTCAACCTAAAAAGACAAACACCTTCATTTTATATTTTTAATAAGTTTTGATTTTAGTTTTTTCTCGTAATGCACTGTAATCATAATCAGCAGTTTACGTCAACCTATCTAATGGTGTTAATGCAGTGTTAGCAAAGTTAATATTGTGCATGTTTAGGAAAACTTTTTCTAAAGTGCACACATATTAAGATAAAAAAATTTTAAAATCCGTAAAAAACATTTCGATATCTGTAAAATATTTCAGAATATGTAAATTACTTTCTCCCAATGGATTTCAAACACACACATGTGCACGTTTGAGAAATCTTTCCCCCCATTAGTACACGTAAACCAAGATAAAAAATCATGAAAACTGTAAAAAGTATCTCGAAATTAGTAAAAAAACATTTTGAAATCCGTAAATTCTTCTTGGAATCTGTAAACTCATTTCTTCCAACGGATTCCCAAACACACACATTATTAAAATCAAATTTCAAATTCTAATAAAACTATGTGGATCAATATTTTTCTTACTATGAACGGTTAAAAAAAATAAAATCTATCAATCTCTTGTTGGTTTATTGGGATTTATGAGAAACTTGTTAAAGTCTCCTTTTTGTACAAACAAATTAGACATTCCTTACTGTTAACTTCTGCGTTAGCTGATTTCTGTCTTCCTTGGTTTATGATGTCATGGATTTATAAGTATCTGATCCTATTAATTACTTAAAACCAGAAGCCAAAAGAATTGGTGGAAATGTAACAGCTGGCTTTTAAACCTGCGATGATTAAAGATGATGTTATTTGCGCGTCGTTGGCCTAAAATTCTAGAGATCCCCATCCAACCCAAGACCGAGTCTCTCGGTTTCTACAGCCATCTATCGAAACAAAATTAAAAATAATTTTTTTTCAAAAGAAGCAAGAAGATTTGGATGATAAAATAGGATAGTTGGCTATCGTTCAAGATTTTTTGGAGCAATTTTCCTCTGCCAACGACGTACGCCATTGATGAGTTTTGAGATACTTCATTCTGACATAGTCACAAAACTCGCAGATTTTGTTCCCTGGAAGGCTCTCCAGGAGGCTTCTCATGTTTCTCCTGGGGTTTAGCCCACTTCCATATCCAATTCCCCTTCTCTATTCAAGATCTGGCATGCCCTTCTTGGATTTCTTTTATTAGATTATGGTCAAAGAGGTCCTTCATTATCATCATTTCATCAATGGCAGACACTTCACCGGACCGGAGATCGACCGCTTGTGGGTTACTCAGTGCGGTGTTTGGAAGACGACAACGAAGATCGCACTCTTCACCACCTTCTCCGACGTCGTCCAGCATCGTTAATCAAAATGTGAAACTATCCTCAGACATGTTGAATCCAAAGCGCCGGCGAGCCCCCTCCGACGACCACGCCTATTCACTCACCACCAACCCACAGACGACGCGTAATGTCGTCGTAATTCAAAACCAACAGGAGCAAAGGAAACAACATGTCGTCAACGAAACATCGAAAAAGACGATACAGACACAACAGCAGGGTCATCATGCGCATAATTATCAAGACCGAAAGGTTCCCAAAGAAGCCCTCGGAATATCCGGCGAACTTGACAGTTATATCACCGATCACCAGAAGTCCAAGGGAAGTTGTACGCTCGTTCGTGCTTCATCCAGCAACGTGATGCTCTTTGGTGATTTAGGAAACTTGCGACAAGGAGGCGGCGGCAGGAATAACATAAATTCTTACAGTGTGATAGATCACCTTCCTAAGCCTAAAGAAGAAACCTTTAATGGTCAAGAAAGATGCACAACAAAGTGCGCGACAACAGAAAATGCAGGAAATAATAATAGAACCAATAAAGAGAACTACAAGAAAGAAGAAGGGGTTTCTCTGTGCAGAGCTATATCAACTAGAATGGATCCGGAGCAGTTGAAGATAATGGGAAATGAGGATTACAAGAATGGCAGATTTGCAGAAGCATTGGCCCTGTATGATGCAGCTATCGCCATTGATCCTAGCAAAGCTTCATATAGGAGCAACAGAAGTGCAGCTTTAACGGCTCTTGGTAGGCTCATCGAAGCTGTGTTTGAGTGTAGAGAAGCCATTCGAATTGAACCTAATTACAATAGAGCTCATCATCGATTGGGAAGTTTGTACCTTAGGTATATATATATATATAGGGTTTTCTTTGAAAAGCTTTCGTCTTTGCTATTATATTGTCATTCAACAGTGTTACATATTTGTTGCATTGTTGGGTGTATATGTATAGATTAGGAGAAACAGACAAGGCACAGTATCATTTTAAACATGCGGGACCAGACGCAGATCCTGATGAGATTGCTAAGGTTAGGAATCTTCAAGTTCATCTTAACAAGTGCACAGAGGCTCGTAGGTCACGAGATTGGAACACAGTAAGGAAGGAGGCCAACTCTGCTATATTATGTGGTGCAGATTCTGCTCCTCAGGTGAGTGAACACCCAATCATTACGCCTTGGACGTACAATCATTAATTCTATCTCACTTTGTGTTCACACACACACACACATGTCAAACATGCTCATGATGTGAACCTGTTGTTCTTTTTTTTTTTTTTGGGTTTATTGGAAGATATTTGCTCTGCAAGCTGAAGCCCTTCTAAAGCTTCGTAAGCATCATGATGCCGTTGGAGTAATGTCAAATGGCCCTAATTTTACAGACGAAGAGCTGAGCAAGTTCTTTGGACCTATTGGTTTCGCTAACTTGTTGGTCACACGAGCTCAGGTTGATATGGCTGCTGGGAGGTACCGTATATATTTTTATCCTTAAAAGGGCAAAATCTAGTTCATATAAAGCCTTGGAAACTAATGTATCTGTCAGAAACAGACATGTATTTTGCTGAGCATATATAAATATATGAACAGATTTGATGATGCATTGGAGGTGGTTCAACGAGCAGTGAAGATGGATTCAAATAACAAAGATGCAGGCATTGTGATGAGGAGAGCTCGAGTAGCAGCAGCAGCAAGATCAAATGGAAACGAGCTTTTTAGGGCAAGTAGATTCTCAGAGGCATTAACAGCTTACGGAGAGGGGCTTGAGCATGATCCCAATAACTCGGTTTTGTTGTGCAACCGAGCCGCTTGCCAGTTTAAGTTGGGCCAATTTGAGAGAGCCGTGGAGGACTGTACTGCTGCTCTCAATCTAAGGCCTTCATACAGCAAGGCCAGATTCAGAAGAGCCGACTGTAATGCTAAGGTACGTAAAATGTATATATACCCTTCATAATTAATTAAGCTTTATTTTATTTAATTTGCTGTTCTGGTGTGTTTGATTTGTGCTATATATGTGTGTGGTGAAATGGTATAGTTGGAAAGATGGGAAGCTTCACTTCAAGACTACGAGATGTTGCTGAGAGAAACACCAGAAGATGAGGAAGTGAAAAGGGCGTTGATGGACGTTCAGAAACAGCTCAAATAACAATGATATGAGGTAAAGAGTTGTAGGACATACATGCAAGTATAAATATGGGGAAGATGACTGATATATATATATATATATTTAGAGATTAGGCAAACTCGAGTGTGATTGAGGGTATATGTTGGCATTGAAACTGTGTATTAAGGGTTTGAAGATGAAGACGACATAGGTTGGCGTTAGAGAGGTCAATATTTGTTTACTGTCCACCTGAACATGTTTTATGTGATAGAAACCAAAAAAAAAAAAAACTAGGCTCCTCTTTTGTATTCGTGGGCGAATGAATTAATGTGTATAGTTGCTTCCATTTGTTTCCCCTCTTGTTTTCTTGTCTTCTTGGAATGCCTTCTGATAAAACACTAAAAACTGGATGGATCAATATAAATAAGTTGAGATAGTAATTTAAAGGTTAGTGGTTCAAACTATACTCAATATAAGATCAGACCTACCATAACTAAAATAAAAATTAAATAAAAAATTTTAGTCCACAAATATTTAGAACATTCATTCATAAATTCAACATGATATAATAAAACAAAGTTATTAAAGTACAAACATGGTTGCTTTTTTTTTTAAAAAAAATAAAAATAATATTCTTTCAAACTCAATAATAAAAATACGAAAATAATATTCAACTCAGTCTATCCATCTAAAACTCTTAATTTGACTGAACCAATTATCAGAATTACTGGTCTCACCATTCAAGTCGAGCTGATTGTAATACCATGGTTTTGAATGACTTCTATGCACAACATATTGATTCCCAAATCACAACTAGTTCATTTAACTTGTCGATAATAATTTTATCACATCTACCCTCCATTGTTCTATCTTAAGCGGCATCATGAATCTAGATACCAATCAATCATTGGGAAATACGATATAGTCTTTTTAGGGCCACAGTCGTCGAATGATAACATCTTTATAGTGATTATAGTAATTATTTTGAATTGGGAAGGATACGAAGCACCTGAATTCTGAACAACTTACCAATCCACAAAGAAATAGTTTCAAATACAAAAAACAAAATTAAAGAACAAAAACAAAAATTTATCCTCCTATGTTCATGTATCCAAAAGTCCAATAATAGAATCGATAAAAATAATTTAATTGCAAAATGAGGAGACTAAAGAAAACAGCAGTCACAATTAATTACATGATTTACAAATGTTTGACTTATTTACACTCGCTAGGGCTTCTTGGATAATCCACGCGACGAAAATTTGATAAATAGATCAGACCAACTGATATTAATGATTAAACAAATATAAACTAAACCATGATTTGTTGGTTTGTTTAAAGAATCTATCGATCAAAGCTGCTGTTACTAGGTTACTTGACTATATATGGTATATAATTTGAATATACTGATCAAACATTGGTTCTAGCACAATTAAATCGAAAATTAGTGCCTTTATTATGAGGTTCAACTACAGTCTAAAACATAGATTTTGGTGAAGGAAAAATATGCCAAATGGAATATAGGAAGGAGAGAATAAAGAAAAGTGGTTAATGAAAACAGGGAGGTGCAAAAGGGAAAGGTGAAGAAAACTAAAAATAGAGGAATTAGGCGTTACGGAAGTCGGAAGAAACACAAAAAAATATAATGGCCATTGTATTATAGGGTTTTCCGTGCTGTAATATCCCTTTCTCTCTCTTTTTCTGTTTCTCTCCCTCTCTCTCCCCTAATTCTCTGGACCTCTCGACTCCCGTATACAAAACTCGTTCATGTCGAAGATGAAGAAGCTGCTTCAGCCTCCCCTCCACCATTAACTCCTCCCTATAGCTTCTCCGTTTGCCCATGGAAGGGCGGCTCCAGCCACCCGCAGCCATAGATGAACACCATGTAGCTACACCCTTGCCCCTCCCCCCCGGCCGGGACCACCACACTTACATCGTCCAAGTCCCCAAAGACCAAGTCTATCGCGTTCCCCCACCGGAAAACGCCGTGTTCGCCGAACAACGTCGTAAGCCAATCAGCCGGAAGAACAACAACACCTGCTATCGCTCTTCGTGGTTCTTGATCCCTCTAGCCATCCTCATCGTCGTTGCACTCCTCATAACCACCGTGTATTTCATCTTCAAGCCCACGGTTCCAGAGTTTTCCGTCACCAAATTCGAGGTTAAGAAGCCGCCTCCGACGAAGAGGAACGCGCATTGGGTTCCTAATTATTTAGTTTCCATGAGGGCCAAGAACCCTAATGGAAGATCTGGGCTCAGTTACGCCAACGGTGGGGGTGTTTCCATGTATTACGACAGCATCGTGGTGGCCACCGGAAAGTTTCCGGGATTGGATCAGGACCCGGGTGCTTCTTCTCCGGTGAAGATTGAGCTATGGGGATCAAAAGGCAGGCCGTTAAACGCCGACATACGGCGAAGCATGAATGGGACGGGCAAGAGCCAAGTGGCGATCTCTTTCGAGTTGGAGATGGAACTTGAGGTGAAGGGAAAAGCTGGGGGCATGAAGATTTATGGGATGAATCCGACTGTGAACTGCAAGATCGAGTTGAGCTCATTGAGGGACGACGCTCGTGTGCTTTCACAGGAATGCAAGTAAATTAATTACTGGGCATGCATGTATAAACATGAAGACAATTGGAGGAGGGTGATGATATGATTAGCCCATCATATTTGTTGCTGATGTTGATTATATTTTTAATTTTTTTGGCTTTCTGGTATTCTTTTTTGATTCGCCGATTCCTTATTACTCCATATGCTTTATAATTTCTTTTTTTAATCAAAGCTTTATAGTTTATTTGGGACTTTAGATTTTATGCGTTATTTAGTTTGGACATATACAAATTTGTGATTTACATTAATGCTGCCATTAACCCAGTTTGTTTAACTTATTTAAAACTGATTTCCTCAAATCAAAATGGCCAATTCATTCAGGTAAATGACTTCTGGGTTAAAATTAATGTGGGGTTAAAGTAAAAACAAATTTCCCCCCTATTTTTTGGCTTTTGACTTTTAGGTTTTCTTTATAGTTGAACATCTTGAAGTTGGTTTTTCAATATATTTTTTAAATAAATGTTTGTCAAACTGATATTTTTATAATCGTATTACATTATTTTAACTGCCATTGAAGCAAACTTTAGTTTACAAAGATCAATTGGAATAAATGTTTCTTTTGCAAACGTTAATCCAAACAAGTTCTGAAATGAAAAGGTTTGTCCTAGAGTTTAACAATTAATCCTATTAAGCCTAAAGTTAAGTTTGGGACCCCTCAGCTCCCATGCTTTGGAGGTAAAAGAGGAGTCTGGGGAAGGTAAAGAAAGAGGAAAAAACCTTACTTGAACAATCCATGTGCATAATAGGAAAACTCATTGAGGAAATTAACCTCCTTCTAAATAAAAAAAATATATTCCCACCGGCTTATTTTTTTCAACAATACTATAACTATTTGAGATATATATTTGATTTTTAAAAATATTTTAATAATTATATTTTAATTTTTTGGCACTGATAATTATGAGTTCAAAAAGAAAAACGTGTATTATTATTTAGAATAGGTATCTTACCAGTCAAAAGAATGAGGTTTTTCCCCTAGATTCAATTATGTTTTTCTATTGAAATCTTATGACACTTTTATAATTAATCGGATTCTAATTTCTGAACTCAAGAGAGCAACTCACTTTTATGGCCCATTGTAAATGATTAAATTAACAAATTATTGGAAAAGAAATTGAAGACCCTACTGAGCAAAGCGGATCCCTTAATATTGGGCTTAGTCTTGGCCCAAGTTAAAAACGACGGACTGGTTGCTTTGATTCAAGGTCCAAAATCTTCACTAAACTCAAAATACCAATAGGTTGGGTTGCGTGAAAGAGGTTATTTTCTCGTGATATGGTGAATTAAGATTTGAATCTCCATTGAAGAAAGTACCCACATTTAGCGTCCGATGATATTTAGAACATGATTGCATATAGTAAGAAGATGCACATGCTTAATAAAAAATTACAAAGTAATTATTTTTTTGAAGTACAAGTATCCTTTTATCAAAAATAATTTTATTCAAGACATTGTCAAATACTAAACATATTCACCTTTTTCAGGTGGATGTCAAACATTAAGTTATCACATTGTGAGAGACTAGCATTTCCATTTGATCTAACCAATTGGTTATTCAGGAAGCAATTATTAATATACTTAAGTAATAAGTTCATTGTATTGGTAGTTGGATTGGAACCCAAATACCTTTTGGAGTGGGTTGTATTTTTATAGCTTAAATAAATCAACATTTATTTGGCGTGAGTTTTTAAAAAAATATCTTATGGACATAAAGTAAAAGTCACATTTATTTACATATTACATATTGGTGGTATTATGACATGTCGTCTACATGGCAAGATCTTAAAGAAATTAAAATTAAAGATATGAATTCCATATATATCATATTTAATTAAGTAGTTGGTATATGTTAAAGCATATCCCTTTTTGTTTGGGATCTCTTAATTCAAAATTTAACAGTACTTATGTTCACGAGGTTACTAAAAATCGCACACTTGTAATATAATGCACGTTGAAAGCCACTGCTTCATTAACTTTATTGCATCTGATTAATTAAAAATAAAGTGACTGATTAAAAGTCATATGGACTTGAACAAAATCAAAGGGCAGTTAACTAACTCGTCAAGTAATAAATGATTAATTATTAAATAATTATATATAGCTCTTCAAAGCTTCGATGAGGCAGAATAGTCCCCTTTGAAAGCTTCTTGAAAGTGATGCGTGTTTTTATGAAAAAGAATATACTAGTAGTGTTCTTTGACCGACATTCGACCAATTTGGATAACGTAATAGAGATCCTGTTGGAATTTATTATTATGATTATTAGTCATCCCTTAATTTAATTAAACATATTTGTCTGTTTATACTTTGTCCTAACCTAACTTAATTAGTGTGTGAAACTGTCAAATTAAGGGACTGAAGTTGATATCGGCTTTTTTGGTACTCCAAAAGGAAAAAAAAATGAGACTGAAGTTGACTTGTAAAGCTGTCAATACTACAAGTGTGCGTGTGAGTATGAAACACTATCTGACCTGTGAAGCTTTGTTCATTTGCTTCGAAGGATACTCCAAATCTTGTATTTTATAATCATCAAGGGTTAGATCTAACAACACTAAGTTAGTTTCATCATAATTATTATTATGATATTAAACAAATCACAATGCTGCATTTGTTTATATGTTCCCATGTTGTTTAAGTCATGACAAGTGTGAACTAATGTATATTATAATGCTTATGTTGGAGAAGATGACAGAATTGCAAATCAGAAGCTGGTTTTTTTTAGGGATTACTCCTATTCTTAATTAATTCTTAATTTATAAAAATATGTGTATTTGTCAAACAGGAAATCAAAGTCTTTTTGCAACTGAATTTTTGCAACTGAATTGTTCAATGAATTTGGTCGGAGAATGGATTAGCTACTAGCATCCAACAATCGTTATTAAATTGATTGATCAATAATTGAACTTTTTTGCATCGATCCCACGTACCCATCGCATAAAAAAAGTTTTATTTAAGGTATAATTTTAGCCTTATATAATTAACTAGGGCATTTTGTTTAACTAGTTCATATTCGAGTATTTTTAGATTTAATTGTGACTAACTCATACATCTTTAATTTCTTGCATGCACACAAATTTAAACTTGAAATTTTGTACTTGAGCCTTTAAAACGCATTTCGCCAAACCCATAATCTGTTGGTTAATTAGGGTATTTCTTACCGTTCTAACTTATAAGGAATTATTTTGATTAATATTTGAAAAGCACATTTACACAAATTAAGATAAAGATATCTTATATACTTATTTTCTATATAATAAATTATATTTGAAAAGCAGCTTTTAAAACCCAGGACTAGGTTGATAGATTTTTGGTATGCACAAATGTAGAACATGCTCAAAAGTCAATCTAATAACAGATGGACAATAATTTAACAAATAGTATATAATGATTGATTCATGCTTCAATATGCGTAATGGCCACAGCAAGTTATTCAAAGTTTAAACCCTATCCTTTTGAACTTATCTATTTGAACGAACCAAGAGAATATCAATTGGGATTCGAAGAACCTCAAATCAAACAAATTAATATTATTGCTTTCTTTTCCACAAAGTTGCGTCCCAACTTTTCATGTGTAAGAGCACTTAACCTACTCACATGCTTCTTTCTTTTAACTATCAATAGTTTCTAAAAGATCCATTGAGGAGATCATCATTATTTTTATTTTTGTATCATGACGTACAGCCACTAGGCAACGAACAAAAAAACTATTTATTATAATGCTTTTTTAGCTTTTTATTGACAAACTTTGGTGTCTCTCTTTACGGGGTATATTTTCATAATTTATCTCATCCTTCGATATCATCCGGGCATTTCTTTTGTTTTTTTTTCAATTAGCTATTATTCCTCATGATTATATGTATATATCTTCAGTCTTCTCTAAAGTAGCCAGATATTATATATTCATGCTTATTTCCAAAATAGTAAAAAATTGAAAAAAGATAATTAAAAACCCTCTTAATTGAGTGTGATTGATCGGTTTACCACCTTAGCTATTGCCCAAGTGCAAATATCGTCAATCACCCAAACTTATAATATCCATGTAGTTTATTATAAACATAATTTAATATATTATATATATATATTGATATGTATCTATTGGCTGAAACTTCCAATGTCTATAAATCCCACACATTCAGCTCTGTGTTCATATAGTAGTACATACGTAAATTTCTCAGAAAATATCTTTGGCAGAATGACCTCTAATTAAATCTAACAGTATTTGAATTTAGCTTAATTAAATAGTAGCGTTAAGAAAATATCTCAAATGCGAAATAGATATTTGCATCTTTTAGGTTGGTTGCTTGGATCGGTACTTTTAAGCCTTTGGATTGGTACTTTTGAGCCTTTCAAGAAAATATCTCAAATGCGAAATAGATATTTATTTTGGTTAGGTCTAGTTTTGAGCCTTTTAGTTTGGTTGCTTGTATTGGTACTTTTTAACTTTGTATCTTCATCTTCAGTTCAATATGATGCTTTCTTGTTTTGGTAAAAAAAAAAAACAGTCAAGAAAATATCTCAAATCATTAAAGAGTTTGGCATACTTGTGAAGTTTTGTGTGGGAACTTGTGAAATCATTAAAGAGTTTGGCATACTTGACTATTGGATCAACCAAACCAAGAAAAATAATTAGGTAATCTAATAAGCAACCTGCTGATCGTATAAATAAATAAATACTAAGAACTCATGAAACAATTAAATAAATAGTTTAATGACTATATATCTGTTTATTTAATATACGGTCACATTTATACTTACAGTAGCTAATTACTATTTCTCTTTTAATTTCCTTGATTTAATGATTCTTCATCTCTCTCCCTTCCCAACAACCAAACACGTGTGTTGAAGCACCCAACCTAACACAGCTTTGCCTGCCATTATGCTTCTTCCTAATACGTCAACCCGATTCCTTGTACGACTCACACACACACATACATACAGAAGAAAGAAATTAATGTAAGTTTAATTAATAATTATTGAATGTCACACATGCTGGTTTCATAATAAACCATATATACATGTTAAATAATTAATCCATCTTTGGATCTAGCTTGTACCATAAAGTAACACAAAGAAAAGAAAGAAAAGAAAAGGAATGTGCTGTTCCCATAGTTGGGCTATTGTCAATTTTTTTCCCACACAGTATTAAATACACCTAGTTTTTGGTGGGTGCAAGAGCAGTTTAATTATGCACTAGCTAAAGTGATCGACCAGAGACTTTGTATATTCATACATTTTTTCAAAAGCAATGTTACTTTTAGTAAAATGGATACAAACACTCTTTAACCTTTTTTTTATTTTCTTCTTTGTTTCCTGTTTGTATAAAAGACTAGAGGGGAAAAAGTGGGACACACACACACGCGCGCGCGTATATAGTAGAATTTAAAAAGGAAGTTGAATGGTGTGTGTTGTTTAACTTGGATCATTATATTCTCACCAATAATTGAGACATGTCAAGTGATAGTTTTTTTCAACTAGTGAATAAGTGTGTATTGGATAAATGGAAGAATGAATATTAATAACAATGAATATAATGTTATGTAGCAAGTGGACTCCATCTTTCCACGTCCGACACAAACATTGACATATATATATATCTATATATATATATGTATATGTGAACACACAGAGAGAGAGAGAGAGGTTGTCAAAGGCTATTGGAGTCATGTTGGTGTCTTGTACCTCAAATATCAAATGTTATACTTCACATCAAACATCTTCCTTTTAAGTGGATTCCAACTCCTCTTTCAACCATTATATCCCACAATTCCATCCAGTTTCACTTTCACTAACCCACCCTCCCAACAATTTAACCTTTATTCCTTCATAATACCTTTTTTATATGATTAGATTCGAGTATTGTCAAATCCAATTGAATTTA
>JANTPZ010002980.1:0-17135 GCA_025593235.1 Vachellia pachyceras
CCATTACGACAAAGCCTTCTCATCCTCCACTCACTTCGCTTCATCTGTCCTCCGCCCCTCCCCCCTTCCCCGCGTTTCGTTTTATATTGGACAGAAGCCGAAGTTTGTTGGTATGAAGCACGGGCGAGGACAACGATTAGGGGAAGGCGTAAGGTTGTTTAAGGCTAAGCTGGTGAGCGCAATATTGAAGGTAACCAACATGCTCTGTTCGTTGCTGTTCCCGTTTCGGCCATCGCCGGAGAATGACTCTGCTCTCGCCAACAGCTTAGCTGCCGCAGCAAACGGCTATGGCCCTCCATAACTCACACACACACACACACTGCCGATCATCAGGTTTTTAGAATGTTTCCTTTATTCTCGTTGTCGGCGAGCTGAGGGTTTTGGTTTGGGGTGAAGGGAATGCCGAATGCGAGGTTTGGGGCGGGTCTTACAATTTTTTTTTGGTCCAGGTCCCAAAACGGCGCCGTTTTGGGTCCTTGGAAAAAAAAAATATAACCCGCCCAACTCGGCGGGTTGGGCGAGTTAACGTCAACCCGGCCGAGTTGACTCAGTCAACGCCGAGTCAACTCGTTGACCGAGTTGACTATGGTTCGGACCGGTCAATCCGCCGGTTCAACGGTTCACCGGTCGGACCGGCCGGTCCAAATCGGGTTTGTGAACCATGGTTTAAACAGGTTGGCTCGACCCGTTTTATCAGCTGCACTCGTAAGGAATGAAAAGAAACGTTAAATGATAATGCGAAAAGACAGTGCATGGAACTGATTTTTTCCTCTAAGATGGAAGATCAATTATACGAATGATTGATTACGTGCTAATCTACGTGGACTTGAGTGAGCTCGTGGCTTGTTTTACCAGCTTTATTCATAACGAATGAAAAAGGAACATGTTATATGATATTACAAATACAATGCATATGGAACTTCTTTTCCCATATGGAAGATCAATTGTAGGAATGATTACATGCTAATCTATGTTAGATACATCCCAGAAAATAGTAATAAAATAAACATAGTATTACGTAGAATATAATACTATTTCGGATCCTTCGTATAAAAGTTATGATTTTTTTAGACACCGAAGAGAAGTAATTAAATTGATATACATATATCATTTGTCTTTAAATTAATTTTTCTAATTTGTAAACTATATATAATATTATGATATATAAAAGTATTTTATAATACATGTTATAATTAAATAATTTATTTAATTATTTATTAATACCTAAAAAAGTCAATTAGTTCCTTTATTAATAATAGAAGTGGTATTTTCTCGGAAGACAGCGGATTGTCGGCAGATTAAGTTAAGAGGAAGAAAAGGCCCCTAAAACTCATATTAAATTAGAAATCTTTAATTTAATTTTTTTGTTGTTTTCGTTTGACTTGTTCAATATAGATCCAATATTGAAAACAACTTATAACTCATGTGGGGCCTCACTCGCTCGCTTCACACTCGTTTAATGGATGAGGAGGTTATGATTCTTCTAGTGGTATGGTATCTTCTAAATGGGAGGTCATGTGTTCGATCTCGTTATTGTAACCTCATACTATTAGTGCAAGCCTTTTAAATAAGAAGATAAGAATAATTGTCAGGTCATACATACATGCACATACATATACATACATACATAAAGTTTCACCAGACACATTTTTGTGCTGATGAGCTTTTGTCTCTGTTTTTTCCTGAAGTGGATGTATTCTACTTTTCACCAACTTCACATGATATTGACCCCGTTTGACTGAATTTATAGAGAGTATATTTTTCATAAATGAGATAATCTCCTTCACATATTTACCTCGACTTACATAAAAGTACTTCTTTACCACGTTTTTAAATGGACCCAAATGGAATGTTGAGAGTAATGTTATGATTCTTTCATATATCACTTTACGATTCTCTTTTATATATATATATATATGCTATATGATTCTCTTATATATGTATATCTTATACACTTTTTACTATTTAATATTTATAACACAGAAAATGAATTTTTTAATTCTATTTATAAGTTATTTTATTAAATTTTTTTATATGAATGTACATCTTTACATATAACTTTTTATTGTATTAACTTTGTTATCATATGGTATAATATATATTAAATAAAAATAAATTTAAAAAGTTATTAAATTTTAAAGCAGAGCTAATAAAATTGAAGTTTTCTTTAGTTTGTAAGAATGATTTATAAATAACATCTGAGAAGTAGCTTACTTTTAACTAATTCACATGAACCAATAAACCAAAATTAACTTACTAAATCTGTTATAAATTCAAGTAATTTCCATTATTATCTTTATTAATAATATTAAATTTTAATATTATATTAATTTCTACTATTTCAATATCTTTATTAAATATGATTATATATGAAACGAAAATATTTAGCAATTTTTAAAACTATCAAATGCTATAAGCGTCAACAATACATTATTGAATGTGCCATGCAACATGAACACAGAGAGTACCATACACCACATTTTACCACAGGTTAGCGAAACAAATAAGCTTATACTCCTTTCTGTCTACAATATAAGTCACCACAAGAAGAAATATTTAGCCCACAATATAAATAATTTGGAGAGAAATTAAATACTTATTTTTTAAATTTGCCCATAAATTTAATATTTAAATGAAGCTGTTTATATTTTTATCTATTTTCAAAACTTTATTTAACATGCGTAAAATTAAAAAACTAATTTAATTGAAGTGACTAATTTATTGTCATTTTTAAATTTATTGTCATTTTTAATTCCGATGAATTAATTGAAGTGACTAATCATTTGATCCTATTTATTCAATTCCAACATGGTTTATATAAATAAACAAATCTTAAACATCATTAGCCTGTATACAATTAAATAACATTTTAATTTTATCCTAATTTAATATACATTATATATTATGAGAATAAAGTTAATGCGATAGAAAATGAACGATGACAGTATAAACACATAAAATAGAAGAAATAATTCCTTCTTTATCTTCTAGAGTATAGTACACGAGAGGTAGTATGAAGTCCCAGGAGATCAATGCATGCCAAATTAGAAAATAGAGAAGACAACAACTTAATAGTCCCTTCGCTCTTTTTCATAAACAATTGCCATCTAAATCACACAAAACAAATTAGCTGTTAAAATTAATTAAAAACAATAAATATATAAAAAATAATTTTTTTAACCACAATATAAGAGAGGAGAGGGAATGTATGGAAAAAACATACCATGGAGACAAATAATTAATCAAAGGTAAAAAAAAAAGAAAACAAATCACTAAATTTTTACAGAGAAAATCAAACTTTTGCTTGCATAAAGCATACTTTCTGTGAGAGAGAATAACCCTATTTGGCAATATTTATGGAAGCCTCAAAAACCTGTTCAACATTGTTTTTCATAAAATGATATAATCTCCTTAATATATTTACCTTGATTTACATAAAAACATTCCTCCAATGCGTTTCTAAACAGCCATTGTTCACCGAGGGAGTTTCATAGATATAGGCATATCCTCCAGATCGATGAATTCTAAGGAGAATTCTAAGGGAACCAATCCAATGCTGCGACACTTATGCTCGTATATTCCATGTCCTGACTGTTAGGCCCGCAGAATCTTCCCCTTCTCCTTCTTCTTGTTCTTGAGAAAAAGCAAAATGATATTAATCAGCCTAGTAAGCTACATATTATGTGAGCTAGTAGGGAGCATCAGAAAAGTTGACGAGAATTTGGCCCTTGACGCAAGGTTATGGTTAAGATTCGGGGATTCTGCATATGGCTGTTCTTTGTGAGCTTCATAATCATCATCTTCGTCGTCGTCATTACACTGAACGAAGAAAGAGGGCATAAAGCTACTTTTCTAGGCACTGTTTTTGTTAATGGGAAATCTCCGGTAGGAACTATAGATGAAGATTTTGTCTGTGCCACTCTGGATTGGTGGCCTCCTGAGAAATGTGATTATGGAAGATGTAGTTGGGTTCATGCTTCTCTGCTCAATCTGGTAATCTTTCCTCCTTTTTACCTCTTGTTAATATTAATGCATCCCTGTATCAGAACTTGTCTGGTTTTTGCTGCATTTTCCAGTGTTCCATTCCCGTGAACTTTTTTCTGTTCCTTGTCTTGATTTTTGTTTTGCTACATTTTCTCGTCATTGTTGAGTAGCCTGTTTATAATTTTTCTGACCTCGTAATGGTGAAACATTTTATTGATTATTTTCTTTTCTTTTTCATTTCTTTGTTTTTCTATGTTGAGTCTTGGCATGATGGTAAGGTTACTGTTAAATGACATGGATGTCAAACGTTCAAATCCTAATAACAATCTCTCTATTTACATTTATGATAAGGCTACATGTATTTATCACTTCTCAGTCCCCACTTGCATGAACTGGGCTTCCCTTCTTTCCTTTTCACGTATCTTCGCCTTTCTCATTGCAATAATGAGGCCCACAAAATCACCAGATTCTGTTTCAGTAGGACTTAATAAAATCAATATATCAGTACATGATACCAACCGGGGTTGAATGTAGTAAAACATAATTCAAATCTCTGTGTGAGAGGTATCCAAATTTAGCCAATAATGCTTCGAATAGATTGTCTCCAACAGTATGTGCTTATGCTTAGCAAAAAAAAAAACTGTATATGATTCAATCTTAATTAACGTCTGTAGTTTTAATTCTCACTTACAAAACCAATACCAAAACTGAAAGGTAGCTTTTCTGTAATTGCATTGGATTCTGAATTCTTATTTCCTTCCTTTTCTGGCGCAGGACCTTAATAACAAAATTTTCTTGAATGCAGTAAAAGGTACGGGAGAACTTTTCATTTCAAGATTCTCATACAATTGCAGTATTTAAACCGGTGTTTGTGATTGTTGGGCAGCATTTTCGCCATTGAAGATAAGATTAGGAGGCACTTTGCAAGACAAAGGCATATATGATACCCCAGATAATCGACAGCCTTGCACTCAGTTTGTTAGAAACCCTTTTGAGATGTTTGGTTTCACACAAGGTTGCCTTCCAATGTCCAGATGGGATGAGTTGAACAGCTTCTTCAATAAATCTGGGTAGCAATCAGTCCCTCTTCCTATCAAATGGTTGCCTATGTTCCCCCGCTCACATTAATAGAAAGTGTTTCTAAAACTTGGAAAGTTATTAATATACGTTAATTTCAGGGCTAGGATTATATTTGGATTGAACGCTCTACGCGGAAGGTCATTAAAATCAAATCCTGCCCAAGGACCATGGAATTACACAAATTCTGAATCCTTTATCGTTACACTGTCTGCAAGAACTACTCCATTCATGGCTGGGAGCTCGGTAAGCATTCACAGTTTTTTTGTTATAATTGTGTTTTGGAAGATCTTTTTAGTTCCCCCATTTTTGAATAATTCAGTTTCCGTTAGTTGGATCATGGGTGCTCACCTGGGTCAAAGTATGCCTATAACTCAAGTGACCAACAAGATTTCACATCGATAATAATTCTTCAATCCACGCTTTTGTAGAATATGAGACAAGTGACCAAGCACAGAAATTGTTCTCTTACATACTAGGAAACAGAAACTCAGACACCATATGTTGGATAATATCAAGTATTCATGCATTCAACATGTATTAGATATTGGCATGACCTGTTGAAGGGATAACTATAAAGAAGGAACTCCTGTTTGCCAGGCAATGAATTGAGTGGCAAGGGAGAGGGAATAAGCGTTGCTGCCGATCAATATGCATCTGACATGGCTGCTTTGAGAGATATAGTTCAAAGGGCTTACAAAGATATTGAGCCTAAGCCACTGGTCATTGCACCTGACATGGCTGTTTTGAAGCACGCTGGTTCAAAGAATTCATTTCCAAATCAGGAAAATCTCTGGATGTTGTCAGCCGCCACATTTACAACCTTGGTCCAGGTATTAGAAAGCATAATAACAATTTGGTCATATATTTGACCTTAATGCTCCTGTAATTTGTTGACAGCTTTCAAGTCAAAAGAATTTTTATGTGATAGGAATTGGGACGTGTTAGAGAAAACACACTAAACTATTTACGTGCGTCTTCATTGATCATATAGGAGTTGATGATCACCTGATAAAGAAGATTCTGAATCCTTCATATCTTGATGGAGAGGCTGACACCTTCAGTAGCCTCAAAGATATTGTTAGAGCCTCGGTCTGTTAAACGAAGACACAGAGAACTGGAGCAGTAACAATGAAGAGAAAAAGGAACTCTATCTGGAACAAGGTAAGGATCTCACCAATGCTCACAAATAGCCGATAGGAGAATCTCCAATATACTTAATATCATTTACTCATACTTGCTTACATCTGGTTGGGAATATTTATAGAGGCAATGGAAATAACTGACAGCTTACGTGCACTTGGTGGGCTGCACCATGATCCCACTCATGTAACTAACTCCTAAACCAACTGACCCATAACCTAATTAAATAATTAAAATAAATCAATAAACTAAACTATCAACCGTTCCCCATTCTGGTATCTTATCAGATGTACTGAGAAGCTCAGGAAGCTCTGCAACTGCATGAGTTGGGGAAGCAGGAGGAGCTTACAATAGTGACATCATCTTGTGTCAGATTCATTTGGGTACAGGTTCTGGTAATTAACTCCTCATCACACACTTGACCCTATCTGGGGTTAGGTATGAATTTCTTGTTAGTGTTGCAGTGTCTTACTTGCAGGTATTTTGATCAAATGGGTATGTCAGCTTCTTTCAACACAAAAACATACTGTAGACAGAGCTTGATTGGAGGGAAATATGGTTTACTCAATACTAATAACTTCATTACCAATCCTGATTTCTAGAGGTATTAAATTTTCGTATTAGCCTTCTTTTCCTTTCAATATTTGTAATGTCTACAGGTTTCTTATTTATGATTCAGTGAATATTATTCCCCAACCTTTAAGCTTGTCTTTTCAATTGAAAAAAAGTGAGTAAATTGTTACGAATGTGAAAATGTTAAGAAGCATCTAACATCCAAAAGGTGTTAGTTAAAGAATTGTAATTTTATATGGTAGAGAAAGAAGAAGAACGAGAGAGAAAGAGAGCACCGAGGGAGAAGAGAGAATTAGGAGAGACACGGAGGGAGACGATATAGAAGGGAAAATCTATTCCGTTTACTTATTCTCATGTCCCAAGCCTAATTACAACTTTATCCCAATCACCCTTATAGGCATAAGGACTTGTTAACGAACTATAACTAACTAACTTCTTTTTATTATATTTATATATGAGAAAGTAAGTTTAAAATGTGAAGTTCTACAGGAACATGTTTCAGTGGCTAATAATTGTTCTTGTTTAGTGCTCTGCTATGGCACCGACTCATGGGAAGCCAAGTACTGTCAACTAACTTCTTTGGGACCAAAAATATAAGAGCTTATGAACACAGCGCAAAGCAATCTGTGAGTGATATTTCTTTATCAGTATGATTATGAACTAGCTTTTCTACTGCTGTAAGAAATTTTCACAAGTAGATTCTGTTCACAATAATTAAATACAACCTAAATATAATGAAATGCTTCAATATATACCTAACAAGCCCATGGCTTTGATTGAACTCATTTGCCTTTGTGCTTAGATTTCAAAACATTATTATTAGACAAGAATTGAAAAGGATAATGGATATAGAGATGAGATGTTGGCTCTATACAGAGTCACATTATACATATCCTTTGTTCGAACGTTTTATCACCAAAAAGAATTAAGGAACATTCTTCACCAAAAAAAAAATTAAGGAACATTTATTGATCACAATATCTATACTTTGACGTTACCTGACGTCCAATATGTACACGATTTTTATAACTAAGATATCAATATGCATAGAGTGACATAAATTTAATAACTTTACTAACTTCTACGAAACCACTGATCGTATCATTTCTGTTTAAAGTACTGATTTGAAACTGTATCGTGTTGCAGAAAGGGATCACAATACTACTGATAAACCTGAGCAGCCGAGCAGTTCAAGCTGAAGTCGCCTTAAAGAACAAATTGAGCTTATGGCACAGAAAGAGCAGCCAAGTTCACATTAAAAGATCATGTCACCATAAACAAGAGAATGGAGCAGCAAGAGAAGAGTACCGTCTAACAGCAAAAGATGGAAATATACAGAGCCAAAGCATGGTGCTAAATGGCCACATTCTTGGTATAAATGAAGATGGACAAATTCCTGATTTGAACCCTCTCTATGTAAACACCTCAATACCAATAAGGGCTGCTCCTTTCTCCATTGTATTTGCTCATTTACCATATCTTCTACCTGCTTGCATCCAGCAAGCTAGCTAGCTTGATTGCTTTATGGGTATTCTGGCTTTTTGAGGGGAACCAAGAATTTGGTTCCTTCTGCATTGCCGATGGATTTAAATTCTGATATAGAAATGCGTTGGAAATAACTTGTTCTTCATTTTTATTGGAGAAGAGAAGGTTTAGTTTTATTTTCTATTTTTTTTTGGCTTGGACTGAACAATAGAGACTTATCCACAGATTATTTTGCATACTTACCATTCCCAATGTATAATTTCAATTCATCTTTTGTTGGTATATTCAATTCTGCGCGCATCAGATTCTCTCTACACACCATATAAACAAAAGCGGCCTTTAGTGAACCATTTCACGTGGCTCCCTGTTCCATTGCCAGTTTAGTAGGACATTCCATTCATTTCATCAAGATTACAACCTAAAACACCTAATTGAAAGCCTAGTTGATGAACAATAATAACACCTAACAGTGATGGCAGCATCACGAAATACATGTCTTTCCTGAGTTTATCACATCTCAACACGAGATTTGGTGGCCAATTATCATCATTCATCTATTCTAATTATACAATAAGCTTAAAGCCCCAACAAAAAAAGGTAAAAAATTACATCATTCACCAAGAGAAAGAATACATCTATATATTTAACAATATACACGTTCTCCACCGCCAAAAACTCAGGGAACGATTTAGATTTGCTTTACTTTCTTCTAAAACTGTATTCAGAACTATGAAAGATTGAAAGGAGGATCATTCTTGCTCTGAAAATTTCTGAGGCTTACTGCTGGCAAATGCCAACCATATTAATGTACCAGTCAAGTAGAAGAAGATTGATGGCGCAAATAGTGATATCTGCACAGTAAAAAAGATGGACTTTAGATCAAACACACAACGTATAAATACAACTTACAATAGGAGGGGGGGGATATAGTGAGGGGAAACTTACACTCCATGAATGAGTCAAGTCTAAAAGATAACCGGTGAGGGCTACACCCACAATTCCAGGTACTGCCCCAACAGTGTTAGTGATTCCCTGAGGAAAAGGATAAAAGGGAATGATCAAGAAAAATCAGATATTAATCTCAGACCAAAGTTCAATTCTCGTGAAAAAGAATGATTCAATCTTTAGGAATAAGATGCATTTTAGAGGTAGCAATATGCATGTACCAAAACCTTTCAAAGGGCTACTGTCAATTGACCTTGTTTGAAACTAATTACGCTATGGTTGTTGACCTATAACTGAAACTAGTAGAATTAAAGAGGAATGTTGTTGGTTGGATAAAGTAGATATATGTCTCAATCTTAAGAAATTAGCTACAATGCATTTTGCTTCCCTGAAGTGGCTGCACGGTGTTGCAATGAGGGGGAAATTCTGACAAGTGTGGGCCACACAGTGGGTCTTTCACTCTCATCATTGCACCGTGCAGCTGTTACAGAATCAACTCATAAAGAGACTGTGAGAAATTTGATGTATTGTCATTATCGCTTAATAAATTTCATTACTTCTTCAAGTAGGGACAAAGTGTCATTTTCCATACCATCAACCTATTTTTAACCATTCAAGAATAAGAATAGACGCATGAAACTACAGGAGACTAATGGTGATAAGAACTTGAGATAGCATTAGCCAGCCCTAGACTAAGAACTGTATGCTTACGTACCAGAAGAATACTTGCATATTCAGGTGACATGTCTTGATGGGTACAATAGAGTCCTGCATAGGCGTGCACACACACATATAAACAGTCCAAAGCAAAAAGGAGAGGTGATGATCCCACTAGTTGTATGAAATAAATTTGCAGGATTCTTTGGTACCTGACAGGGCAAAGCTTGAGAGGGCTAGGCCACCCGTGAGAATTCCTACAATCTCCCAAGGTGGTAACCCTAGATCCACTGAGGAAAGAGTCATGCAGATTGCAGGAGACAAAAATGCAATCGATTGGCAGATTTTTCGAACCTTTTTTTAAGAAATTCAAACAGCCAGAAAATTATTATTCAAGTCAAATCTAAATAATACTAAGTTGTTGCTGAAACGTCAGCAAATCAAGTCATAAGTCCTAACAATTGCTAATATGCTATAGATAAGTGCATAGTCAAAATGGCCTAAAACAAGTGATTTCCCCACCATAAATGAAATCATACTAGTGTAAAACGTATGCTCCCAACCATATATATTAAGAAAATACTCTCTGGGGTCCTAAATATAACCTCTAGTGAAATATTGAGGATTGAGGGGAGTATATTGATATGAGAAATATGGTTTCTAGTTTTATACCAATCAAGTATTTAAGTTTTAGATGATAAATGACTAATGAGTAACTAATGTTTTAATCCCTCTCATACCGTTGTGGTTTCAACTCCTCTAGAAATCAAATTGTCAGCTAACTGAGCTGCAGCATTAGTCACAAATATTGACGCTAATGGTGGAAGAATGGACACCTGAAATGATCAAGAACTCAAAATTGTTAGTATGAAAGTGACAAACAATGGTACTAAATGGAAAAAATAAGTCCATAACTATGGGAAATAGCTATTTTACAACTGCATCAATATTAAGATTGAATTCTTATTACAGTATGATATATGTTAGCATAAACTAGTTTGCCTTCAGATATGTTTCATACTTCTATAAAATTTAGCTCCCTAAATTGTCTTTTACATGTAAATCATGAACTTCTACAAGACCAGCTATATCTTTGATGGCTAGTGATAGATCAGGGAGTGCCTCTTTTGCCCTCATCAAGACCTCTACTTCTCAAAGGCAAGCTGAAACTATATGAGATAGAAATGGCCCTCCCCCCTCTCCTCCATCACTTCGTCATCAAAATGGCAGTTTTCTGTCAAGGGCATTATTATGGCAGCATCTGAGCAGTACAAATAATAGTTTCAATTGAACTTCTCACATAGCTAACTGTAATACCAACAGAAACATGATCTTTTATCTAAATTTCAAATGTGATATGCCTATTCTGATGAAACTCATCGTGTCAATTCCAAATAATGAAATCTGAGCTTTTTTGTATTCACAAAGGCTTAAAGTGTGATAGCAGATAGAAAAACAAAAATATCAATCAGCCTTACCCATGCAGCTTCTGTAAGGTTCAGGTCCAGCTCCTCACTGCATAACATATAGATGGAAGAATTAAAACATCCATGGAAGAAAATTTGAAAACAGAAGATCTAAAAAATTCTCTGCATCAGTTTAAAATTATAAAAAGTTATGTGTGAAGACAAGGACCATGTTTAAAAACATGAAATGGCCTATATCTCTGGAAGGATTTTTTTTTTTTTTTGCTCCATTAATTACTTGAAGATACAGCAAAACAATTTTTCCCAAGAAGAGTTTATCAGTTATTTGCATCAGCGCCATATCTTCAAGTAAACATTAGACCTTTCCATAAAAAATGCTGAGTAACCACAAGCAGGTAGTTCTAGGGCTTGCCAAGGCACTAACAGTGATTAGCAGTGCAACTACAAAGAAGTTTGGAACTGATGCATTTTATATCACAGTCTCGTCAAAGCACCACAGTAGTTGTAAACTCCACTTGATTCATATGGACTTTCTTGCCTAAAAATTAACACTGAGCTGAAATTGGTGCATTCTAAGAAAAGGAGAACCCAACAATAAAATGAACTTTATAATTAGCAAGATCCAGAGGGCAACTACTGGAACATATGAGTGAAGTTGATTCGTAAGCATTTTTCATTATTTATTCACCAAGTCACCTTATTATATCTAGTCAATTTTTTAAAAAGAAAAAAAAAAGAAAATAAAGCATAGGTTAAATAATTACCGCTTATTAAAAGCAACAGGACTTAACTGCAAAATCTTGCAAGTTTTAAGACGTAAAATACAGAAAGGTATCAAGTAGCTTATG
Organism: Vachellia pachyceras; assembly: GCA_025593235.1. NCBI lineage: Eukaryota > Viridiplantae > Streptophyta > Magnoliopsida > Fabales > Fabaceae > Vachellia > Vachellia pachyceras. The sequence continues at coordinate 12,140 of JANTPZ010002980.1, forward strand.
CATTTACATAACTTAGGTAAAGAATAAGAAATTCCAAACTTTTTTATATTGATTTTTTAATAAATAAAAAGATATTCAACAAAACTCCAGTAAATAAAAGATATCAATGATCAATGTTCATATGAAAAGAAAAACAAAAAGTAAAAAAGTATACAAATAAATCAAATGCTTAGTGCAGGAAATTTCCAATAACTCTCGAAAGTGTTGACAGTAATTCTCGGGCACAGCAAACAGGTAGAGAGATTTAAAGTGATAGATGTCCACAACATACCTAAAATACGTGGGGAGCCATGATAGACACGTGTAGTGACCCCAGCTACCACAGAAGTGAACATATATCATAGCCCATACAGCTGAACTTCGAAAAAAAGCCCTCCATGGTACATCCTATAGTATGAAAGCATGTAATGAAACAAATGTTTGTTGTGGATAAAAGTACTCGTTCCATAAAGGAAAGATTACACCAGACAAGTTTTCTTTTAAGGGTAAAAATTAAAACCAATTATATTAAAAAATACCTGCTGCTCTGCAGCTTAAGAGAGAATTTTTTTTGTCTCTCTCAGTCACTAATAAAAGGAAAAAGTAAAAGTGTTTCTACTTGTTATCAATAAGAAAATAGAAGGTGTCTCTGCTTGTTATCAATAAGAAAATTGAATATCATACCAGCTTGACTTCAGAAAAAAGCCTTCCATAGCACATTCTATAGCATTGCAGCGAAAATGAAACAAAGATACATTGCAGATATTGTAAATATTAAATACTCATCCAAGCATGAAAGGAGTCATGGACTTCACCAGAACGCAATTTTTTTAAGGGAGAAAAAGTAAAACTACTAAAATATATCTGGACTGAAAACAACTCCTGCTGTTCTGCAGTTTTAAGAGGTTTTTTTTGGCCAGTCAGTAACGAAAGGGAACATTAAAAGGGTCCCTAGTTACCATAAATCAAATAATTGAACAATGCTAACTTGTCAGAATCCAAGCCCATAAGCAGAACTACTATGTCATTCCCTCTCCAAGACAATAAAAGAATTAAAATCTGAAGATGAATGGCACAAAAATTATTGATCCATACCTTCCAAGAGTCATTAAATTTTTCTAGAGAGTCATTCCATGAAGGTGGTGCAGTAACACTGGAGGCCACTGAGATGATCAAAGACAAAAGAAGTGAAAAACCAAAACTTGAACCATAAGTACACATGGGATAAACGCAAGAATTGAACTCTACAGCAGAGGAAATTTTTCTACAAACATTGATAAACAAGCGGCCTACTGAAGAATATGATTCCAAAAGTATAGATGATAAGTCCAATCATATAGTGAATAATTTAATTTAGAAAATGGTACAGCATACCAGTATAGGATAGAATGATTCAGAATAATTATAAACGGTACTGGTACCTAAATGAGCCAATTCTACAGCCTACAGGGACACTTAATTGCTAGCGAATGGTTATTATGGCAAAGACCATACCATGAGACAAAATGAGCAGCCACATTAAACAAATTTGAATAGGTAGTGCATTAACTGTTGTTTCAGGCAATGGTATTGAATGAGAAAGCAAAAGTGATGCATATACTAAGACAGTCACATCGTTAGGCAGGTAGTAAGAATGAGTTTAAAAGCAATTTCCAAGTCAATGGATTAAAAACAAAAATAAAAGTACAGACTGGATGATGATTTGGACATTTATCTGATCAAAATTTAACTCCAGAACCGCTAGGCATTGAGTATAAAAGAACTTGATTCTTCAATCAGAAAGGCTAGTTGGATCAAGAGTTAATTCATAGGCTGCGGTTTAGCAGAAGATTGATAAAGCAAATAAAGAGGTAAGCAGATTAAGTGCTCACATGAATTAGATTCAGCTGCTGCATGTGTTTCTCTTTCTTCAAGAACTTGAAACCCCAAAAACCTTTGAAATTTATGGCAATAGCAAACCAATTTTTCATCAACAGAAGAAACTTTACCACTTTGAACCAAGTGATGCAATAAAGACTATAGAAGTAACTAATCATTTCTACTTACCAAGCAATCCCTACAAGTCCAAATATATAGAATACTGATTCCCAGCCAAAATTTTGTATAAGGGGAGGAGCCAAAAGAAGCCTGACAGATAGTGATGCGTTAAAGGTGAATGCAAACAAAAAAGGTGGAAAGAATCACAAGTTTTCTACTTTTCAACATAAAACTACATGCTATAAATACAAACCCCATAACACTTCCTACACTCAAGCCACCAAATACAAATGCCACAGCCCGTGAGCGCTCCTCCAACGGTATTAACCTGCAACTCAAAATGAAGAAAATATTAAAGAAGATTTTTCTTTGGCATAGAATATCCTTAGTAATGCCAAATCAATGCTCTCTTGGAAGGAAATATTAAAGTAGATTTTTCTTTGGGGAGAGGCTGTGGTGAAATGGGGAGTAAACTGTTTGAAAGTTGAAATTACTTGTCCAAAGAATTCTTCTTAGTGTCCTATATTTCTTCATATTCTGCTTCGAACTAACACCTCAAATAGAAAATTCCTTTTTCTCCACAAGGGCTTTTCTCATGGCCGAAAATTACTGATATTTCAATAGTTGCAGAATAAAGCTGAGTTGTAACAGCATGCAGAATAGAAAAGGAAGTAGAACAAAAATCATAAATCAAATAAAGGGAGTACAGATCAGTGGTCTACATGCCTAGCAATTAAATCAGTGGCCGCAGATGGTGAAACACCTTCTCCTATCCCAACCTAATGTGATACAGAATGGAAGTCATTAACAATTGAGAAAGAATAATAAGTGGAAGACAATAAGTAGAACAACAATTAACCCCTAGGAAAAAAAAAATCAATAAACAGACCCTAACGTTAATGAATAGAAAGCCAAATAGAAAAATAAATTTAATGAAGCCAAGATCTTCTACGGAATTACTCAAAGGATCCACAAACGTCTCTTGAAACTTGAATATCAGGAGAATAGGGTTAAGAAGAAAAGCTACTAACCAAAATCCTTGAAAGGATTAAGCCAGGCATATATCCTGCAAACATAGGAACAAGAACCGTAGCAATTGACCAGGTTAATACCCCAATCTTGAGAACTCTTCTGAAACAAAAAGAAGAAGTGTAACATCATAAACCTAGAAACTGACAACTGACATGAGATTGTCATCTTCTATTGAGCATCCAGTTTACCAAGTAGATCTTTGCAGAAACAGTATCAAGTAATTTCCTTATTTTAATAGTTGTGCTTTGTATAGTCAACAAAAATAAGAGCAACAAAGTTTTGTCAACAACAACAACAAAGTTTTGTCCCACTGGGTAGGGTTGGCTGGATGAATCACACGAGCAAGTTTTTTGTAGTCATTCTCATTTATTTTTCATATAGTCATTCTCATTTATTTTTCTTATAGAACAATAAGAGCAGGGGAAACACTTTATTTTTCCATGAAGAATTGTATTGAAATTATCTATATCTTATTTTAAGATTCCACTGTGAAATATTGATAGCAAGTTTCTTTTAATGGTTGTCTTCACTTTGATTCAGTTCTCTGCTATCTATTTCTGGCAGTAGATCAACTTGAATTTCATTTGTTATCATTACAGCCTCAATATTGTTTTTAACTGCTACCATCTAAGTCTCCACTTCTAAAAACATACGCACATTTTCACTCATGTTTTGTTTTGTCTTCTAGCCTAATTTTTCACATGTATAACTTCACAGCATTTGAAACAAAAGTCTGGCAGAGTTATGTCTGACATTTGTCTCCAGAATCCAAATTCCTAATTAGATTTTATCCCCACCTAAGACATTCTTCCATTGGCATATCATTATAGCACACATGTATTAAATCTTCTGACCCATGAAGCACAAGACTAGTTCAGTACTTCGGTATATATAGTACAGTGTGTTAACATAGGACCCTGAACTCTATTCGTCTAGTATCACGAATTGGGCCTAAAACCACAAATCTTACCTATCCGTATATACTAGTAACAAGTTGAAATCTGACTCCGAAGGGCAAAAAAAGAAAAGAGAAAAGCTTTTCTTGCCTCTGGAAACTAACCTTCCACCAAATATCTTGGCCAACCAACCCCCAGGTAATTGACTCAATGCATAACCCCAGAAGAATGATGATTGAACCAATCCGGCCACTGATGAATTCCACCCAAATTGATGAGACATTGGAATTATAGCAACGCTCAAGTTGACCTGCCCAATCAAGTAAATAATCAATAAAAGTAAACAAATGCTTACTAAGCACCCTTCTGTAGCCTACACATGATGATTCCAGTTAACCAGTTAATAAAGGGGAAAGCCAGTAAGCCAAGTTGCCAGCAAACTAAAGTAAGGATCCCTGGGTAAAGAACAAAATGAGAATGGAGTTCACAAAATTCAGCTTGTCCTTCTAAGAAAAGATAGCAAGCAAACAAATGTTATAGCAATTGGCAATACAACACTTCTAGTTTCCATCTAATTATAATCATCGCATAACAGAACAACAAAAGAGTAATAACCTTATCCATGTTGCAGATAACGAATGCCAGCGACGTCGTACCGATGAGCTTATATCTTTGGGGAAGATTCTTCCAAGGTGGCCAACGGCCATCAGAAGTCAGGGGAGACACATTTTGAGCTCCGGAAAGACGCTCCGCATCCAAAGCAGAAGCTTTCTGCTCCAATTCATCAACCCGAAGTCCAGTGAGAACCTTGGCGGCAATTCTCTCACTATCTTTGACATTTCGTTGAGAGCTGGACAAGATTCTAAACCTTAGATGGTGTTTCGAAGGCAAACGGTGCAACTGAAAGCGGTGAATAGAGGTTTTGCAAACTGGGTTGTGCGAAAAGAAGCACAAACTATCTGTTCTGGGTGTAACTTTGGCCATTTTTTTGGCTGAAAACTGGAAATTCTAAGGGACACAGGGAATAAAACTGGCATAGGTAAACAAAAGAGAGTCGAATTCTGTTCCTGGGGGAAGAAAAATCCAAGGGTGCTTTCAGTTGCCAAGAGGAC
>JANTPZ010002981.1:0-17581 GCA_025593235.1 Vachellia pachyceras
AGTGTAACTGAGCTTTGGAATAAGGTACATTAATCTTCAATCATTCATAGAATTAAGACGATAGCAGAGGATAAGAGGTACCAGAGCGCCATTCGAGGACTTGGAATCGCCTGAATTGTTGGAAGCGTCGTTTTCGGAGGAATTATAAGCTTGAACTCTCAAAAACAGTCTTCCTTTATACTTCAAGTTTCTCGGAAAGTGGATTGATGACGCCGCACGAGTTCGGAAGGACACAAGAATTGTTGACGAAGTAGAAACAGAAGCAGAGGATAACTGAGGTACGAAGGAGGGCTTCACTGTCAGCGAATACATCACAGCTCCACAGAAGAAACGAGATTGAAACAAAATTGACTCTCTTCGAAGCAATCTCTGATTTCAATCTTACCAGTTGCAGACAGGAGACAGCCAAGTGATTCACCATTAAACGTCTCATTTTAGTTTTTTGGGCCACTTGATTTGAGCCTTTGGGCCATGTGATTCTAATTCTCAGATATTAGGCCCGAAAGGATTTTTCCTGGGTATTGACCCAATTCGATCGGGTTTAATGGGATCTCAAAATGATTTTCGGCCGATGGTTTCTTAGCGTACATAATTATGACAGACAAATTTCACCAAAATTTGTCATCCTTCTTCGTATGTCCCTACATGATTGGGTTGTTACGAATCTATCCATGAACTTGGGATCTGATTTTACTTCCAACTGGGACCTTTTGTGAGGGTTGTTTGTTGGCGTTTATGAACATGGAGGAATAAGACCATTTTTTATACCAATTTTATTAGACTTACCGATCCTTTTAATGTAATTATTGTTTCTTGGAAATAAATTCTACAATCAAAGTAGCGACATTCTACAGGTGAGTTCTGATCACTATGGTAATCAACTTCAGCGGTGGTTACTACCTGATAGTGAATGGTTTAAAGTTAATGTTGATAGAGCTGCTGCTCTTTTCTCTCTAAAGGTAGGTTGCGGAGGTATCATTAGATACCATTTGGGTTCCTGGATTATGGGGTTTACTAATTCTTTGGGTCAATGTAAACCCTATGTTGCCGAGAAATGGGAAATTTTTAACAGGTCTTCATATGGCCTTTGATCACGGTTTTAAAAAGATAATCTTGGAATCGGATGCAAAATTACTGGTTGGCATGCTTAATACTAGTTGCAATATCACTAATACTGGTTTTCTTTTTATAGATATCAGGAGGTTCATCTAAAGGGAGTGGACAGTTATTATTCAATACATGCCAAGGGAGCAGAACCGTGTGGCTGATGTTCTTGTTAAGGAGGTTATTTCTTCTTCCAGAGTTTACTACTCTTGCCCACTCCATATTCAGGAGTTGTGTTCTATGAACCTCTTAGTGTTTTATTTTATCTTTTGAGCTCTTGAGCTTTCATTGTGTATAAAAAAAATTTCACCAAAATAAATTATTACAGAGTATTTGTCAGATCTCTATATTCATCTTCCATAGAATGTAATAATATAATATAATATATATTAAGTCTATAGGACGTTCATTCCTCAAAACCATCATGTAACACAAAGGATCCATATCTAGTCATCTTCAAGGTTAAAAAATCTAGTCATGTTTGATTTTAGAGAAGTGGCAACAAATATTTATTATTTTTAATTTAATGACGAATGTTTGAGAAAAAAAATTATAAGCATTTTTAATTTCAATGATTCCATAAAATTAACCTACTAAAAATTCCTTCTTTGACCAAAAAGTTTGATTATACTCTTTAGCTTCACCACATATTTTAAAATCTTACTGAAAGCAAGTAAAAATAAATTGTTCCATGTAATATTTGATTCATTACAATTTTCTCATTCATACCTCACAAACCACATTTACCCATTCCATGCCAAAGCGAAAATAAATAACGATGGAAAGAATGAATAAATGATTGATGCATAAAATTAGTTTACAGTCTCAAGGATCATTTGGGGAATTTTCTACCACTCTGAAGATAATAATAAAAAATATAAAATATGGAGCACAAAAATCAGCTCCTTATTGTGTGGGAGGAAAATCTTGTGGGGGAACATCAGATGGAGGTGACGTGGCTGAACCAAAGTCCAAGTCAGGGAAGACACCAGGCGGCCTCTCCCGAGGTTCGATGGAAAGTAACTGAGTTGAATCACCCACCACATCCGCCCAACCATAATGAGGTTCAGCCCTGCATACAGAAACATCGTCAAACTCCAATTACAAGATTATTATATGGTTAATTTCTTTTTTTCGGTATCTGCTCATTTCATTCAACGCAAAATACTAGAGAATGATTATACGCTAGAAAAGCAGTGATCTTACTCATAATATGTCTCCTCGTCCACAACTATATCCCAGCTTTCACCGGTTGTACTATTTCCATATTTATGGACTTTCCTGATACAAGCAAAAGCCTCTAATCAGTTAGTAGTGTGGTGCCATGAGTAACTCTTCCTAAGGTCATTTCAGGTAAGACGTGTTTAACAAATTAGACATGTTAGTCCAAGTGAGCAAGAAGCCGTTATCAGAAGTAAATCAAGCAAAACAATCAGCTATAACATAATTTCATTTGTACCCGTTTCCAAAGTGCTCTTCTCCCCATGTTCTTGACCAACCTGTCGAAAGGAAGGAAAACACATTAATCACCAAAAAATATTTACCGATACAATAAATCCAAGTATAGTCATGATTTGCGGCATTGAAGATGAAAAAAGAAAGAGAAGAAGCCAGGTGTTAAGCTGCTAATACAACGTGAGACATGGCAAGCAGAATGAGAAGCCCCGCTTTTTTATATTGAATCAGCCACTTGGAAAGAAGGGTCAATCTAGCCCTCCCAAGTCCATGATTGTGAATACACATGGTAGTGTACTCAAGACAATCAATTGTATATGAAAGCAATGACCGTAATTTCAATCATGGGGGAAAAATAGAGGGCGACCAATGTTGGATGGAAAGGACCAACAATGTTATTGCTTTCTTTCCATTTCAATGGATTGATAGCAAAACTGAAAATACTGAACCAGACAACTCAAGATCTTGGTGATTAACTTTATTAGTCAATGGCACCTAAATTATGAAGATAGCCAAAATATAGTCCGTCCTTCAACATGGGGTTCATTTCCTTGAAGGAAGTTGTTACCATGAAGATACTCCACGACAGTGCCGTGATGTAATTGTATAATAATATAAGAGGGGTGAGGTGAAAAGCCAACTCAAAATGACTTTTCCTAAATCAAGTGCATCATGAGAACAAGCGTTCTTACCAAAGTTTAGGAATGAATTCAAACAAGTTAATGTGACCTGCAAGACTATCTATAGGAGGTATATGGGCATAATGACGTCAAAAAGGAAAAGAAAAGGAAAGAAAACGATTGTAATAAACAGAAACTAAAATGATCATGAGAACATACGTTCGTTGGCAGGAGATACATGCCATGTTTCCCCGTGACGTGTGCCTAAGCCTTCAAAGAACCTCTCCTCCCACTTGTCTCCCCATTTTGTCCCAAGCTCAGTTTCAGCCCATTTATCAGTCCTGAGAAATCATAAAAAATTATAAATCAGAAGAGGGATGCCTGAAGAAGATTGTCAACCAGAACTGATACAAAAGTGAACTCGCCAGAAAAATTGGAGGCGTGGTTACCCCTCCACTCCTACAACAATCAACTAGAAAATTCCGGTTGTACAGGAGTCAGCCAAAAAAATAATTAGTTTATAAGCGATTATCAAGTTGAACTTACTCAGCGGACTTGAAAAAAAGTAAGAACCAAATGATCAAAGGCTGTTCACATTTTTCAAGTTAAAAAGTACATATATGTTGATATTAAAGATCAAAAGATGCAAAATAATCTTTGATCGATTCTGAAAATTTCTTAATTTGACCTGCAAGATAGAAAGCTTTCCATCTAATTATAAATTTTCTTCAAAAAAATCATCATACAGGATGTTATTCGTTGTTGTTAGAAATATTTTTACACTTGATGCCATGGATCCTAACCAATGTTAAATTATTCTAAGGTATATAGCACATGGAAACATGAAATTGCATAAAAGATAATTAAAGCAAATTCACATGAAAGGATAATTAAATAGAACCATTTGAGAACAGATCCTCTTCCATCATAATTTTCTCCCCACTTTTCCCACCATGACTGATCATTCAGTCTACCATACTTATTTGCGCCTTTCTCAGTCCAGCCTTTAGCATCATATTTCTCCCACCTACCCGAATTGAACAGTTAGCCTTAAATGCATTTATTTCATAAATAATTCGTAGAGAACACCAATATTTGATATCATGCGCTATATCAGCTTACCATTTCTCATACCATCCAGCGTTTTCATTTCCTGATTTTGCTTGTTTTTGTGCACTCCTTTCTATTCTTGCTATGTTGCTGCAAGAATAAGTGTGCAAGACTGGTTTAGATGACAACTTTCCTTAATTTCAAGATGAAAATGATTAAAAATTAAAAAATTAACCTCCATTCATCTTGATTTAGATTTTCTTGCCATGTTTCCCACCATGAATCCCCCTCAGCATTTTTACCAGATTTCTCCACACCTGCAAGAATATATGAAACTGATGAAATGCACCTGTTCAAAGACAACATTTTGATCATTTAAGTGGATGAAAAACAATGGCACTACGGCCTATAGGACACTAATTCTAGGATCAATAACACTATTAGGCAAAGTTGCCAAGGTTGTAAATGAAAATAACAACCAATTCAGAATGAAAGTTTGACAAAACTCAGCAGATATGCCATTTTTCGCAAATGAATGAATTGAGCAACCTACTAGCAGCATAACCTGCTCGTCAAATGCAATCAATAGACGATAGTGTATGGCATAGAAAACAAGCACGTTTTGACATCATGTTTGAGTCTTTCAAGCAGCCATTCATTCAATAGAAGTCTGTAAAAAAATGCACAAGACCAGAAAATTGCAAGTACAGCATGGGTAACTAAACACAGCAGAAACATCCAGCTAGGAACTACTCAACCAACAAGAGATCATGAGAAAACAAATTGACATCCAATAACTTTTATTGAAGCAGGATATGTGAAGAGAAACACTTCTAGACACGACCATGGAGAAGTCATATGATTATTTTCTATATTCTATCAACTTTGACCAAAACACATACACATAAAATATCTCTAGAGTTATGCTAAATAAACTTAAGGGGTCCAAAGCAATATTTGGATCTCCTCAAAATCACCTTTAAGAAAAAGTCACATGAGTGTTGCTTCTTCCAGAAGTAATTATGGACTCCCTCCAAAAACAATCAGAGTTCCTAACATTTTCAGAACAATTTCCATATAACTGAATATCAAGCTGCTCTAGCAAAGACAAAGAAAGTAATGTACCTAGCTCCTTATATCCAGTCCAGTCACTCTTCTCCCACCACTGTCAATTAGATCAATAAAGCCAATTAAATGAATCCACCTGGTATGGGATGCTTGATAAGGTTATAAACAATATAACATATTAAGAACGAGTTCACCTGAAAGGTGCTTGATGGGGTTAAAGAAAAATATCAAACTACTTCCCTTCAACTAATTTCATGTCACACCATATTTGATCCTACAACAAAAAAATATTTTTGTGCATCCAATGGTCTTTCTAGTATCTAGGTTCATCCAAAAAATAGGTTGAAAAACATGATATTTATCCAAAGAAATTAATTAACCATAAAATGAATTATAACCTAAAATTCCCCTAGTTATTTTCCTCATATCATTACTGTAACTATGATGAATCATCTCATAAAATCAGCAGCTAAATCTCTAATCTACAGGTAGTGAGTCAATATGGCAACTCTTTTGTAATCTTATGATCCCAAGCAATTAACGAGCATAAATGGTAGGTACCAAGTGAGGTCATCTTTAATAACCAGGCATAGAGAAAAAAGTTCATGACATAGCTTTCATTCAACTTCAACAAAAGCTGCTTCTGAAGAGTTTATTCCTGATCAATCATACTAGTAATTTCAAAATTATAAAATTATAAATACCGTTTCTTTCCATTCTGAGGAACCATCAAAAGATTGACCTCCCATCCTTGTCCATCTACATCTATATCCATTTTCACCCAATTCTTCCCCACTTTCTCTAAACCAGGTACTCCCATCATCATTAATGCCAGACTCATTTACGTTTTCATTCAACAAGTTGATACCCCAGTCCTTCTCATTTGCTATACCAGTGTCTGTGAAAAAATCAATTAACACAAATAAAAATAGTTTTGAAGACACTGTAAATGGCCAACTGAAAGCACTGGCCTCTCTCTAATCATTAGACAGAATGACATGGCACTGTTACAATTTGGCAAGAATATCAATCATCAACTACCTCTTTTTGGAGGAGTATCACGTGACTGTGGACCTGAATTTCTTGGGTTACAACGAGGATAGGATTTTTTTTGCTTCGCAGACGATCTGTGGACAGTATGATATTAAGTAGCATAATCATTTGAAACAAAATTCATAAGCAGGAAATTGTAAAAGATATAAAAAATAAAGCCATTATCATGCAATGGTATAACGCATTTCCCAAGATAAAGCATTATTTACTCTGAGGAGAAGTGGATGAATAAGTACTCAGCTTTGTTCGTCCACCTGTTCTCAATGCAGGTCCAGGCATATAAGCCTCATCACATTATTAACATCTCTACAATTTCCATTTTACAATAGCATACCAATTTGAGCATTCAACCCAATATCATCCCATTATTTCAATTTGGCCATTTTATTTACTGATTACAAATTATATTGCCTCGCCGACTTTGCTGTTAAGCAAAACCATCGTTCGACCCATTCACAGTGTTGATGCATGTTACTTAAAACTACTTCAATCTCGTTCGACCCATTCAAACCATTGGTTAGAATATCACAAAACACTTTAATTTTAAAGCTACTACTGGTTCTAAGCAGCCTGAAAACTTAAAGACAAATAGAAAAGCAGCACAGACTTTATCGATGCAATGCTTCCTATCACATTAACCTTGTCAAATTTCGAAAATAGAATACAAAGCATTTCTTGCCTTTTTGGGCTCATCGTCTTGCCACTGCCAACAAATACTAGCATAAACCATGTAAAGCATTCACAGTTGACGTTAGTGACCAGTCACCACTCACCCCATAGACTCCAAGGATGAGATATATATACGGCGAATATCTATGTGAAATGACGATAGTGTGGTCATGGAAATTAGACACGTACAGTGGGGAAGCAAAGGGCATTGCACGAGACGGTTGAATACGAGCTCCGTGGGGGATTTTGGAAGAATCGAAACGCCAGTCTTCATTCCTCTCACCACCTGTGTTGCCAGGCCCAGAGATTCTGCGAATCGGAGCTACTGAATCGGGACAACAGCAACAAATTTGAGAGAGAGGAAGTCGATCAGGGCGGAATCGCAACTTTCTGTGCCGCATTACATGATGAGTGTTAGAGTGGAGAAGTCTGAGCTGAAAATCAAATTGTGCGGAGTAGCCTCTGAAAGTCGTCGCCGCCGCCATCGAGGAAAAATGGCATCGACAGGGTTGGAGTTCGGGTTGAGGTAAGTGTGACTGACAGATACAATGTGAAGCTGCTTTTAGTGTCTGGGTGAAGACTCTGAATGTTAAAAAAGGCAAAGAGAATAGTGGGTGACGGGAGAATCAGAGGGAGAATCGGAATCTGTGTTTGGAGACATTTCAATTGGCGTAGAGGGATAAGCAAAAGCGGCGGCGGGGTACGAGAGGGAGGGAGCTCAGATCCATCGGGAGTGGCGAATCCGATATTTATTGCTTAATCGTATACACGGGAGCCAACGGGGGTCCCACTATTTTCCGTGTATGAATTTCCCCTTGCACTTTGGATTTGCCACGTGTCGTTTTCTTCCATCCTCAACAAAGAAATTTTAGATCCTATATTTTTTTTAGAGCAAAATAATTAGACATGGAGGAACCTAATTTTCAAAAGCAGAATCATAAGACTTTTCTGTAATTACGCTTCCACCTTAAAGGGTGATGGGACCACGGGTTGAAGCAAGTACTAACAAAACGATGAAGCATTTTTTTCGGAGTGTTTTAGGTCCATAAACATGCCACGTAAACAGGAGCGACAGTGGAATCGAATAACAAGGAAATGATGTGGAAAGTGCTACGACCCTTATCTCCATCCACTGGAATGCCACGTATAATGGATGAGACGTGGAGGCAGCTTTTGTTGATTGGACAAGGCTAAGCGCACCTGTTGACCGTTCATACGTGGTTGTGGATATACACGCCTGACTCTGAACGACGTGTTCCGGAGGATTCGTGGTCGTCCCACCATAACTCTTTGATCCTTCACGAGGAATCCAGGCCATGAATCTCTTCCTCTGCTCCTCTATATCTCCACGTGTCTCCCCTCCTCTTCCTTGGATAAGCTTCACCAATGCGTCAAGACTAGAGTCACGTTCTGAAACACACCCACTGATCCATGTGTTCCGCAGTCTACCAATTTGTCAAAGCCAACTGTACATATTTTTTTTCAAGGTAAATTTAAACATTAATTTATCCGAAAATAACTTCAACTAAATTCCCTTATGCTCCATTTAGTACATGGAAGAGATTTTTAATAAAAATGGAAGTGAAATTTAAAATGTGTTTGGTATAACTGCAGAAGTATAATGAAAATAATAAAATACCCTTAACACAAAAAAAAATATATCGCCGTCACCTACCTTGTCTCCCACATATGTCATCGTCACCCACCTCCGTCTTTGCCGCCGTAGTAGATCGCTCCTCGTCGTTTGTTTTACTTGTAGATCGCTCATCGTTGTTTGATTCACTTCCAAATCGCTCCCTTGTCGTCCATCTCTGTCGTCATCAACACCTTTGTGGCCATTGCAGATCGCTAGCTCTGTCACCCACCTCTGTCGCAGATCGAAGAACTCTATTGCAGATTGCCTACCTCCATCGTCTTCATCACAAATCGTTCACCTCCGTCGAAGCCATTGTCTTCATCGTCGAAGAAGAAGGAGATCGCCCACCTCCGTCGCCACTTTCATTGATCGCTCGCCAGCAAGCCATTGCCCACCCCCATCGTGCCAGATAGAAGAGCAGATGCGGGAGAGGGAAGGGCAAAAGGGTCAAAGGCTCATTTCCATGGAACTGAGTTCTCATGGGGGAGGTTGGAACCCAGTTCTAGCATTTTTGGGTTCCATAAAATCAACTTCCATGATATCAAACAGATTAATTTTTGGGTTCCACCTCCAATTCCACTTCCCACCCCCCAATTCCATCCAACCAAACGTAGCATTAGTAACTAATAAGATTGAGTCAAATGGAAGAAACTAATTTCTCACGATATGATGAATTTAAGTTTGAATAGTCACTTAAAGATTGCGTTCATATCTAGTGTTTGCTGATCGAAGGGTGTGTTCTTATCCAAAACAATTGTCTGTATTATTCACGATAAAGTGGACAGAAAATATTCAGTCTGAGTTTTTATGGGCAATTTTTTTTTGGTTACCCACCCGGTCTCCGAAGCTTTTCGCCGACTAATCCGGACTTGACCCGCGTCGCACACCCGGGAAAGGTGGGAAGGTCTCCCAACGGTGGCTGCTGCATTCACAAGGCTCGAACTCAAGACCTTACTTAAGTTGGAACAAACAGTTTTCCACTTGATCCAAGCAACCGTTGATGAGTTTTTATGGGCAATTGAGTTCAATAATTGCTTATTCATGAACCCAGTTGGTGGGGGAACACCAGCCAGCCCACCAACTTGTCCCATAACAACTGCCTGATTATGGTTGGGCTCCCATGGCCCTTATTGGGCTTACAAAGCTTAGTATAATAGGAATAGGCTCAGATAAAAACTTCACTCTGACAGGTGCAGTGCAACCCGTAAATAGGCCCAGCTGGTGATAAATCATATACAAGACAAAATATAGGTTGTTAAACAATGGGTGCTTGGTAGAGTTGGTAAGGGCTACTACCAGCATTCCTCAGGGTGAGGGTTCGAACCCTGGGGAGTGACAGCCGTGATAATTAACGCAACCTCAAAAAGGTTGTCCCATCGGTACCTCGCTACCACCGTAAGGTCTCTTCGCGGGGGTCCGGATTAATCTGGGGCGGGCAATGAACCCATGATACCCCAGGATACCGGATGGTTTATAAAAAAAATATATTCATCAGCAAAAAGTTTACATTGATAATGAAATTCAAGTTCATAGTACAGTTTTGTACTCATTCAAATCCCTCTGCGTACATATGAACACAGAACACTGGAATGGCTATCAAGTAAAGGCAAAAACAAACATTAAGTGAGACTTCCTGTTTTTTTTCAGTAGGGGCCCTTTGGGTCAACTTGAAGTGCGCAGTGGACTTGTGAGCTGTTCACTGTAGAATGGCACGTGATAGCCTTCAACTTCAAGACTGCCTAGCGTGCTCCACATTTAACTGCTAACTGCCCAATACACACACACAAGCGTAGCGGAGAATGGCACGTGATTAGATTATAAGAAACGTGATTCTCCAGCCACCAGCTAGTTCGAAATGTTCTTTTTTTTCCATAATAATTCACGCTCTTCAATTGTTCTATGTATTTATGCACTAGAAAACAATAATATATTGCACGAAGGTCAAGAAGGAACACCCATCGGAACCACATGGGAAATATTCCTATTCCTTTTATTATAAACGATGACGTGGGTGAAGGGAGTCCGTTGACTGAGTGGAAGGCCAAGATTCATTCAGGGAGGTTCACTGCGGATTCGGTGCCCTGACTTGAATTCTCTCAATTGAGGAATATTAACCATTCGATAAAGAATCTAATGACATTGAGGGAAGGGTTAGAACCTGTTCAATAACATATAAATAAACAAAAAAAATCTTTACTCGTGATATATAAAAATGATTAATACAATATTTGGTCCATTAAACTTAATCTGGTTTTGATTTCCATCCGTTTAGAATAAAATTAAATAGATTTTTATTAAATTATAGTATAAATATTCTAAATGAAATGAACCTTGATATAATAGGATTAAAATAAGAAGGAATTTAACCTATAAAACGTGTATGAAACTTATAGAATTATTTATTTCATCACTACGACAACTGCTTGTTAATATCCGTGGATTAAGCTTTAATTAAAGGGATTTCATAATATAACAAATTAATATCCAAACTGACCGTGATTTAAGGTATGATTGACTTCATTAAAAAGAATATATATATTTCCTTAAAACTTCTCCAAGCGTTAGATGTGGGTGTGTGCTTAGGAATCTATTGGGAGAATAATTTTACGTAAATCAAAGTAAATATGTCAGAAGAGATATGTAAGAAATGTCATAAGCAAAATTGGTTAGAGAAAAAATTAATTAATGAAAGAGAAATAAATAAAGGAAGTTGATTATGACGTGAAGTGTGCCGGCAAAGAGCGTCGTTTTCATGCAAACGCTATCACCTTTTATCCGGCAAACAAGAATTGATTCCGCAATCTTCCTGGCCTGGGTGCATGTTCTTCACAATCCTGATCAAACCCGTGTGGGGTTACTCACAGATTATAATAGTCACAAATCTTCTACCGTGAAGAATGGAAGTTGATAAGCAACCCACTCATCATCTTTATCTCACTATTCCCTTTTCACGCGGTTCCTATCTCTAAATATATGTAATTTTACGTAAAAATGCTATAAATTAGCACATACAGATTCCAGCCCAATAATTTAACTGAGTTTTTATTTTTAAATCTGCTCATTCATTTCTCAACGCGCATATTGCACAGATTAGCTTATTAATTGGTATATCGGTTGATGGCAAAAAAAATATATATATTTGGTATATCGGGTCGGGTGGGACCTCGCCCAATAAAATTTTCCACGTGGCCTTTTACTAGCACATGTTACCATTCTGCTACCATACGGAAACAGCCCATAGTTCTGCCTGGCTTGCCACAATTTTTTTTTTTTAAACACTGCATCAATCTATAAATCTATTGATTGAGGTAGGGTATGCTTGAAATGGGTCCGTTGCCCAGGAAGCAGAGCGGCCATGCATGATAGGAATATGAAGTATGAACAGCATGGGATTCCCATGATAAAAGGCATCTGAGACAGAAAAATATGGAAAACTGAAGGAGGAAGAGAAGGCGGATAGTTGAAAAGCTGGCTAAAAGCAGCTCACAAGGTTACACTCACCACCTGATTTTAATCATAAATGTAATACGACTGATTAATTGTGACTGTAAGAGTTATATTAGTAATACTAATTGCTAATGAATTACAGCGAAATATGGTTAGGCAGGGAAAGGTCGTCTAATTAGGTGTGTGACACACAGCGAAGCACAGGAAGGAGGAGAGAGAGAATATTCAATCTGAGCATTCCCACGAAGGAGTTTCAGATTCAGATGTAGCCGAATTGAGAAACGTTTCGTCAGGCCGATAGCCAACCATGCTTCTTCCTGCCGTCGTCTTTCTTTACTATATTACCAATTACCAATATATATATATATATAAGTCAGGTCTGGCATTAGGCAATGCACCCTCCATTTTTCTCTCCTGTGTTTCTACTTTCTAGAATCATATTTATTATAGTCATAATATTAAATTAATTTGCTTACATATATATATATATATATATCTGTGTGTGTATGCATGATTTGATTACCCTCCTTTTGAGGGCGAGAGGGGCGAAGCTTTTATGATGAGGATGCATGAATTATGAGAAAAGTGAATTAGAGATGCCGAGGAGTCCCAAAAAGATAGCCATGCCCTTTGCCAAATGGGTTTCTTATCTTGATTGGCGTTGGCTGCTGTTCATAGTTTCTCCTCTCTTCCTCTTCTTCCTCCTCTTCTTTTCTTCTTTCCCTTCTCCTCCTCTGAGTTCTTTTTCGTCACTCCGACACTTCCTTATCAGTCATGCCTTTCAAGGTAATTCCACCTTCATCAACGGCGCTATTGCTTCCAAGGACGAGTTGGTTGTGCGGTCCAGAATAGCGGTGTGCTTGGTTGGTGGGGCTAGGAGGTTCGAACTCACTGGACCCTCAATTGTCGACAACATTCTGAAGCGATATCCCAACTCCGACCTCTTCCTGCACAGCCCACTCGACAAAGATGCGTTCAAGTTCTCTCTCTTGAAGATTGCGCCCAGGGTTGCTTCTGTACGCATCTTCCAGCCTCAGCCCTTGCCGGAGACCGAATCGGAGACTCGAGTTCTCACCGCGCACAATTCTCCCAACGCCATCCAGGTTCGTTTCAAACCATTCTTCTCTCTGTTTCTATTTCTAAAATTTTTCATTGCAACCTACTTCGTATTTTCTCGTTCCATATAGAATTTGGGAGTCCGAGTCTAGCGGATCCGTCTCAGTCGCATTCCTCCTCCTTCTCCTTCGCGAGTTTTCATTTAATTTCTCATCTCCATAATCTGAGAATAGTTGCTCTGCTTGTTAACCGATTTCTTCAGGTTCTAATGAAAAAGTGTGCTTGTTCCATCTCATTTCACACCAAATCTGGTGTTTGCTGAACTTGGGCGAACGATAACTATTTGTTTCGTTGGGCAACGTTTAAATTTCGTCCTTATACGCTTCCACTTTAATTTAAATTTTGCTGAGAAATCAACTACCAGGCTTCTCGTTTTTGCTCTTTTCCTTTTGGTTTAATTTTAGTTTTGGATTTTTTTTTCTTTTTTGGATATTGAAAGTGGCGTGATTGTGGTGAATCCATTCCCGCCAAACCAATCTTCCGCTGAACTTAGATTTCAAGTCTTCCATAATTAATTATAACTGCAACAGTAAAGCTTTCTTTACGAAAAAGCATAGCATTCCATGTTTTGAAGGAAGATATTTCTAAAATGGAAGAATCTGATTTTGTTTGGGAATAAGGATATTGCAGGGACTGATTCAATACTTCAATCTGGTAGAAGGATGTCTCACGATGATAAGAAGTTACGAGGCGAAGAAAAATTTCAAGTACGACTGGATAGTCCGAACAAGAGTGGACGGGTACTGGAATCGTCCGCTGGAACCTGAACACTTTATCGCCGGTGAGTACGTGGTGCCGGAGGGATCGTCGTACGGAGGGCTAAATGATCGGTTAGGGATTGGAGATCAGAACACTTCAAATGTGGCCCTGTCACGTCTCTCGCTGATTCCGGCGTTAGATTCCGCCGGATTACACAACCTCAATTCGGAGACAGCCTTCAATGCGCAGCTCACCACGCAAGGAGTCCCCTACGTGAAGAAGAGGCTCCCTTTCTGCATCGTTTCGGATCGGAGGTACGATTTCCCACCGGGAGAGTTTGGCGTGCCGGTGGCCGCGTTATCGAGCCCCGGTCCTCTGAGCGGAGCAAAATGCCGGCCATGCAGTGCGGCTTGTAAAGGGGAATGCGTCGAGAGAACGATGTCGGTGTTGAACAGAGGATGGAGTTGGACCCGTTGGGAGAATGGAAGCCTCCGTCTCTGTAATGCTTCTGGAGGCTGGGAAAAAGGATGGGAGAGACTATTTGATAAAGTCGCCGGAAAAAAATTTGCGACGGCGAGGAAGCGAATTCAAAGTATGAAACTGGAAGATTGCCTTCGGGATTTCAAACAATTCAAAAAACGGGTAGTCACGTGGGACGCGCCGCCGGCGACCAACATTTGTGCTTTGGGTTTGGCCCACACATGAACGAACGTATATAGCGTAACTCTCTCTTTTCCTTCTCTATTGTAAAATTGTTTAATACTCTTAATTACTCGCTTCACCTGTTTTTTTCTCCGAATCAACTCACCGGAACCCAGAAACCGCCGGAATAGTAAATATTTATTGATTGATTGAGTGGACATGGTTGGCCTTGTCAATGGTTTAAACGACAATGATGTCACAATGGGATGAACTTGTTTTATTAAGCGATCGAGTTTTTTATTTTTGTTTTTTTATTGACCAGAGGCTTATCTGGTTCAAGGGTTACGTTTTTATTTGTTTTAGGCATGGCCAATGAAAACAGAACAGGTAAGAAATATTAACTAATTCATTTTGAGATCCAGATCCCGAAAGCATGGCATGATGCATAAGAGCAGTCGTCCAATGTTGACTTTTAAGGTTAAGGATATAGCTGGTTGGGCCCATGTGATGTAATTTTTTCGAATAATTAAACTCCAGGCTTGGGATTAATATACATACTTAAATTGATTTACTTGGACACTTCAGCTAATTGTTGGATCTATCCATGCGACAGTATTTAAATCTCAGTCAACATTCCACGGGTGAAAGTTGATGGTCTGTAAAATGGTGAAAATGCAGCAAATTGATGGTCTGTAAAATCTAAAGAGTGACGGGACCTGTAAATTATTGCTAGTATTTACTAATGAATCCAAGACGACAAGGGTGAAAGTTTAATTTATGTTCTTATGAGATATCAAGTTTGTTTGTAACAACGTTTTCAAAAGGCAAACGTACGTTTAATAGTGTTTTTTCGTAAAATGAGATAGTCTCCTACACATATTCACATCGGCTTACGTAAAAATACCTCTCTACCGCGTTCCCAAACGGATCAAGAATCAATCAGCAATTGGACTGGCCAAAATATATTTTACACTTCACTTGATGACACTTCCGGTGTGATGTTGCAATGGCCCACCAAACTTTAGGTTGGCTGGCGCACACACGTATATCCATATAGCATGATTGAGCACGATAACTAGAACTACAGCCAATTAACAACAACAATAATTGCCGATCAATTCAGAAAAAAAAATAGGAATCGTAGGATTTTGAGAAGGCGTATTTTGAGCATGCATGTGAGTAATAAGAATAATCATAAACGTATATTACGTAAGAAACAGGATAGTATCTGTTGTGGGAATTGCACGGAATCATAAAAAAAATATGCAGACATGGTAAAAGGTAGTGCTCATATCAAACTGCAACACTGACATGTATATGGATCATTCCGGTTTCATCTTACTTATAAGATAGAGATAACAGATTTTTTCTGTCAAGCACCTCATTGATCTTACAGGCTTCACTTTCACCTCTCTTTAAACGTTGATGAACAAATTATTATATTTTTAAAATAGAGAAGTTTCAAGGCATCCTTTAATTTAATTTCAGCAAAACATGTTAAAAGCGATGTGTAATATTAATGGTTCCATTTGGTAAAGTTTAACTCTCACCTAAAAGCACGTTCAATAGTATTTTTCCGAAAACGAGATAATCTCTTTCACATATCTACCTCGACTTGCGTAAAAGTACTTCTCTAACGAGTTCCCAAACGGAGTCATTAACTGCAACATGACAGTGATCCACTGTAGGTGAAGCCTCTTTGTCCATTGTTCATAGGTGGTTGCAAATTAGTTGAGGCGTCGCTCACTCGCTCCTCTTTTGTCAATCCTTGTTGTTTAATTAGTTGCCCCTCATCAGTAATACTTGCTCATTACGCATGCATGATTTATTATTCAAATGTATTTATTTATTTTTTTAAAAAAAAACTATCTCCACCACCAACACTAGTTACAAAGTAACCACGGTTATGAACCAGAGAAATGTAAATCATATAAAATGAGAGTTCGTAAACTCTCCGATTTTTTTAATAAAAACGTTAGCATCATTATGATGGTTAAAAAAACATCTTCTTGTTTTATATTATTTATATATTCAATAAAAATTAAAGCCATTATTAGGTTTGACCTTTGTTACTCTTCTATCAGAAGATCTCGCAGACTATAATTAATTAACTGTTCTCAACAACTGAAAATTATTTAAATCTTTTCATTTAACTTAATCAGAAAAATATTCTGCCTAACTTTCAAGATCCCCCACCAAGATTTTTAGTAAAATCTGAACGTAATTTTATTCTAACGTATTTGCAAATTATAAAGTCGGGAATTTTAAAAAAAAAAGGACTCGTCCAGAATTTTTAAGTCTTTAAAAAACAATTTTTTTCAACTGTACATATAAGTTAATATAAAAGCATATCAAAATTCGTAAAAAATATTTTGATATCAGTAAAATCATTTTAAAAACTATAAAATCATCTTAAAATCCGTAACTCTTTTATTCGAACTAATTTTCAAACACTTAATTTGGTCACAATCTGGAATCTGAAGGCAGTCGTCCCAAATTCGGTGTGAATGTGTAATGCTGGTGTCGTTTCGGGGGATGCCAGGCCACCCCATCCTTTCTGTATGTTTCAGGAGCTTTGGATTCTACTTTTTGAGTCAATCAATTAGTTGCAATTATTTCCCCTCACGTTACCTCCTCTTTAATTATCTTTCATGTTTAAGTTGCTTTCCCCCCTTGTTTAATAATATTCCCTTCAGGCTTAAGTTACTTTAAAAAAATTATCTTTGTTTTTAAATTTAAGAAATTCAATTCACTTTATTTTATAAATTTACAATTCCTTTGTCAAACAATATAAAATTCAACTGATTGCAGATTACTAAGATGAGGTATCTCCAAAACACGTGACTGAAGAGAAGTTTCTGAAAAAAACCAACATAACCCATCGTACGTGGGTTCAACTGATGAAGGAATTGGGTTAGTACTCTCATCTAAAGGGAGAGGGTTCAATTCTGGGGAGTGCTACTTTGTTGTGGTCGCAATCAAAATGTTTGGGGAGACATCACCACAACCAGTGGCGGACCTA